>LOJH01019184.1:0-21818 GCA_001685095.1 Ellobius talpinus | reverse complement strand
GGGGGAGGGGTGATGGGAGAATGGGGAGGGAATTGGGAGGAGGGGAGGAGGTGGGAAATATTTTAATAACAATAAAAAAGTGTCTGAAAGTAAAAAAAAGAAGATCCAAGAGTCTGCAATTCCTAGTGTCACAGGAATTCACAGAGAATTCGATCCTTTTTGTCGTCAAGCAAAGAACAAGTGCTCCAACCCTGAGGGAGTTGTGGTTGCCTGTTATGACGATTTGAAGAGGCAAAAACATGAGAAACTATGCTATAGATACCAGTCCTCACTCATGTAAAATGGCCAGTGGAGAAGAGGTGGTTCACCAATAATGTCAGTATTGGTGGAGGGGCCCATTGTTCTGTTTGATGGAGAAGCAAAACTGTTGTATGTGAACCGGGTTCCAGGGTCCTTGTGTGCAAGGCAGAAGTGTTCCCTTTTCCTCACAACCTCTCCAGCATAAGTTGTCATCAGTGTNTTAGGTCTGTACTCCATTTTTTATTGGATTATTTGTTCTTTTGATGTCCAGTTTTTTTGAGTTCTTTGTATATTTTGGAGATCAGACTTCTGTCTGATGTGGGGATGGTGAAGATATTTTCCCATTCTGTAGTTGCTGTTTTGTCTTGTTGACCATATCCTTTAATTTACAGAAGCTTTTCAGTTTCAGGAGGTCCCATTAATTATTTCTCTTAGTGTCTGTGCTACTGGGATTATATTTAGGAAGTGGTCTCCTGTGACAATGCGATCAAGTGTACTTCTCACTTTCTCTTCTATGAGGTTCATTGTGGCTGGCTTTATGCTGAGGCCTTTGATCCATTTGGACTTGAGTTTTCTGTATTGTGATAGATATGGATCTATTTTCATTCTTCTACATTTTGATATCCAGTTATGCCTGCATCATTTGTTAAGTATGCTTTCTTTTTTTCCACTTTATATTTTTTTGCTTCTTTGTTAAGAATCAGGTGTTCTTAGGTGTGTGGACTAACATCTGGGTCTTTGAATCTGTTCTGTTTTCCTTTCTTTCTGTTTTTATGCCAGTACCAGGATGTTTTCAGTACCATAGCTCTGTAGTAGAGTTTGAAGTCAGAGATTGTGATGCCTCCAGAAGGTTTTTTTTTCTTGGCAACAGAAATATTCTGGGATACAGAAGGATGTTGTTTTCAGTTGTGTACACATTCCTTAGTTCACAAGATTTCAATGGAGAATTTCAAACCTAAAGTCCAATACATGGTTGTGTTTAACTAAATGGGTCACACATGAACACAAACGGATACACACAACGTTGTTTTGGGGAGCAGATTTCTAGAAAAGGTGATGTGGAAGGGGGTGAGTGAGGGAGAGTTGTGAGGGAAATCAGAATGTATACACATGAATGTAAAAGACTGTTAACACATTTAATGAAAAGGCAGATGTATGATATGGTTTAGGTTCAATGTTGACGATTAAGTTAAAATGTCAGTGGGCCCATATATTTTTTAGGGAGTTATATGCATGAATACAATTGTCATGAAATTAAACATTACCAAAAGATTCAAAATTTGAACTTTTCTCAGATTTGTTCAAATTTCAGCATAAGTTTTCACAGTGTCATTCTATTGTTATAGCTAACAAAATCTTGATATCTGCAGGTGTGTGACAGGAGTTCCTGAGTGTCACACTGCTGGTATTTTTTTCAAATACTTATTTGTAAATACTGTCCATCTTATGGCCTTTTTCTAGATAATAAGCAATACTTCTGACCTCTACGTCAAAATTACCACAAGTCCTTCTTTGTTTCTCGTGGAAAGAAAAAAAATCCCTCAAAATTGCCATAAACTTCCTTAAGGAGAAAACTTTCCTCAAATGGCAATCACTATTTTTGTGAAGCATTACTAGGAACTGGGATGAGACGGTTCATAAAAAAAAAATATGGAGCTTGGGGATGGAGAGCCAGATCAGCAATTAATGGCCAAATATTTCACAGTACCCACATCAGGTGGCTCACCACCACCTTTATTTCCAGCTACAGAGGCCCCAGAAACCATTTTGGCCTCTTTGGGCACTTGTATATATAAAAGAACACACATTTGAATAAGAATTAATGAATAAACAATTAAAAGTATAGTGACTAAGATTCATGTACTCTTTATTTACTGAAAATATATATAATATAAATGTATTTGTTCAGTATTTGTTTTTAATTTTCTTATAAAACCATACAAGTATATGTTAAAGTTTGGGTAGAGAAAATTTGAAAAAGTGCCAACTAGAATTACCACAGAAAGGTCACTGCTACTATATTGGACTTCTTTGTCATATTAATCAAAATGATAAATGTGTTTAGTAAAATAAAATAAAACTATATATTCAAGGATGCTATCAATGAAACACTACAAACAGAGGAAAACAAACCTTTAAGTTCTTGGCCACAATATCGAAAACCGGAAAACAGTGCAGAGAAAATCATGGGCCAAAGAAGTGCTGCAGAGCTAGGGAAACCCTGGAGTATTGCTGCTTCAGAAGCTGTTTCAGTAGAAATGTTTTTCAATAACCTCATTTGATTGTGGTCATGATAATTCTGTACCCAATTACTTAGATTTATCTTAATATGTCCAATAACTTACAGAGAAATCCATTTGTATGAGCAGGTGTGTCGTCATTTAACAAAGGTTCTCTTTTGAAGTGGAAACAGTATTTTGTAAGAAAACACTAAAATTAAGGTTTAAAATGTTGCGAGGAATCCGTTTATGTTATGTGTACATTATTATCAGTGGCATACGCAATGTTCACCTAAGTAAATCAGAAACATCAATAAAAACACTTCTTTTTTGTTTTAGTTTTTCGAGATGAATGTTTTCTGTGTAGCTTTAGAGTTTGTCATGGTCCTTGCTCTGTAGTCCAGGCTGGCCTCGAACTCACAAAGATGCACATATCTCTTCCTCCTGAATACTTGGGTTAAGATGTGTACAACCACTGCCTGGCATAAAAATACTTCTTCTGGAAAGATACCACAAAAAAACAATGCCCTGGGAAATATGAGAATTATTCAATCATCATTTGCATACCTTTGTGTATAGATTGGGTCTGTTTTCCCTATAGTTTTCTTTTTTTCTTCAAGATCCCAAATGATATTTAAATAAGCAAACATCAAAGTTTCATTATATTCAGTTTTCCTACTACTCTATGCCTTAAGATAAAATGCATCACAAGTAAATAATAAATACTGGCTATTGTTGGCTTCAAGAGGGAGTTCTAGGCTAAATACTGTTTTGGAACTCCTCCAAGATTTTTACTTTTACTTTCCATCATTACTTCTTTCTTTCTTTCCTTATATTTTATTTTACATAAAAATATAATAGTTATACAGTCCACATGATAATAAAATATTTATAGCAGAAATTTTTAACAATAGAATGTGAATAACTTTATAATGTAGAAAATTTCAGTTTGGGCAGATGGAATCAGCTATACAGTGTTTCCTGTGCATACATAAGTCCAAGTTTGTGTTCTTAGTATTGCCATGAAATGAGGATGCAGCAGCATGCACAGTCATCTCAGTACTTAGAGGATACACACACACATACACCCATATGCACACAAAGAAAAATATTTAATAAACAAAAACACATCAATTCTTAAGGAAAATAAAACTGTTTTCTTAGTGATTCCTGTGCCTAAAAAAGGTGATGGGTTAGCTATCAGTGTCATTAAATAAAACAAGAAGCTTTCATCACTGCGAAGATGTTGGAAATTTTCTTAAGTTCATAAATATAAAGATGGGAATAATTTTTATTTCTGGCCTGTGTATGTCACTCTCTTCCTTGGATCGGAGAAGTCACAAAACCTTTAGTCTGAAGACAGCACTTACATATCTTGCCTATTTTTGCTGTTGGTGAACAATTGTGAAGTGACAAGCATGTTTCCTATTCTCAGCTTTCCTCACAGAATTCTCAAAAATATATGCGATTTCTATTCAACTCATGTATTGTCCAAATTTCCTTATACATAATCATATATCTTATATTAAATTATATATTAAATTATATATTAAATTATATACCTTTTCTTAAAATTATTCACCATTACATTCCTTACTTAAAGTCTCATTGTTCATATCAAACTCATTGTATTTCTAGTTTGACTTTTTTACTTCTGATTAAATCTCTTGTCTCAAATGTTTGTTTGGTAAATTTCCACAGTGTCTCAGGAGAAGATACATTACAAAGTTAGATCATGAAATGTCTGAGTCTTTTTCCAATGATGGTTTAAGGAGAGCTCCTCATGTTTCTGAGCAGAGGAAGCTGATACTCCTTCACACCACTTACTTTTCCTCCCTCTCTGGGACTGGCTAATAGCCAGTGAGACACTCAGCGTGGTCTTCTATCGATTGTCCTGTGGTTTGCAGAATATTAGATGACTCTGTCTCTGAAACAGTATAATTAGTATTGTGAGGAAGCATAATTCTCACTGAGAATAATAAACATGGGAAAATGATATTTTTTAATTTCCAAGTTGAGGTGATGGCATGGTTTTGATTTTTTAAGCAAAATGAAACAACTTGCCCAGATTAGGATTGATCTGGAAAACACATTACCTCTTCCACATAACCTCAGTTGACCAAATGCACACAATAATACCTATTTGATTAATAAAGTACATTCTTAATATTAGCCATTGAAAGTGTGTATAGTAGGCATGATGACCCAGACTTTCTAATGATTTCAGTTTTGGACATGCTTCTCTACTGCATGGATTTTTACCCCGTAGTCCTGATACTACAAAATCATATTCTTAAGAAAGACACCCCAAATTGCAGGATTTTGAAGCAATAACAATACATTAACATTTTCGAGAACAAATAGTAATCAGCAGTTAAACAAGGCCACATATGAGGAAAGGATATATTTTATTAAAAGTTTAAAAAGACAAAGCAAAACAAACGACAAACAAACCTAAAAGATATTATGTTGAAAGAAAACAATCACATCAATGGAAAAGGATAACCTTTAACTGGTTTGAAAATTTTACAATCATAATAGATTTTGTCATTTAGAAATGCATCAATGAACAATAGTTTTGTAGCCAAAGAGGAAAATTCAAGTAAGAGTTAAGCTAAAAATTTATTCTGATATTAATACAATTGCATGCCAATAACAGATGTGAATGCCGAGGGTTTGCAACAAAAAGCAAAAGCATGCTCATATTTTCTGTAGGGAAGGTCCTGGTGATGTGATTTTAACTTCCTAAACAGAAAAAAATACAAATTCCTGCTGAGAATAAACCAAACTGAAGGTTTTTATTTACCCTTCTTCCTCCTCCTCCCATGTTTATTCCTAACGACATTCTAAATATCTGTCTTTATACCCACAGGTAAATCTAGTTTTCACTGCTCTTGCAAGGAACTTCTCTTTGCAACAGATAGAGACCCTTAAAGAAAGCCATAAAAAATAAACAACCATAATTTTGGAGTTCAGTCCTAACTTATACATCTGCAAAACATTTCCAGAATCAAAGGCTCAAGAATCATGCAGATGAGAGCAGGCAAAGATTTCCAGAGCCAGAGAAACAGTAATTTGATGTCAGCTTATGTCTCCTTGAAATGTCAGAGAGGATACACCCATTAAGTATCATCAATACGCCTGCATTATCAACATGGCAGCTTATACAAGTGCTCTGTCTCAAGAATCATTTAAGTAGCAACAAGACATGAACATTTGAGAGTTTTCTTTACATGAATCATAACATAAAAAATGAGACTGGCTTGAGAAATGAGCACGGCTTATTGTCAGGTCTGTAGCTAATCACAATTTAGAGATTTTTTTTCTCCCTTTCCATTGTGTGAATAAACAAATGTTTCATACAATAAATTTGTAGAATTAGAGACCGTCATTGAATTTATTTCTTGGAAACACATTGGATATGCTACACTTTCTTAATTGTAGAAAATTGAACTTGTAGAAATTGCAATTATATTCAAGAGGGAAATAATTCAGTGTTTCAGCCTCTTGTCCTTTGCCTTACCCATGACCTGTTCCTTCACTCTTTCTAAGGCAAGCAATGTATTCACTACTGTCATATTCCTGATCCTCAATGAAAAGGCTTATTCTAAAAGGAAATTATGGGATGAATATATTATTTTCTCAGGAAACCACTACAATAAGAACTCTCAGTGATTTTTTTTAGGTGTTTTGTTGATCGCATCACTGAAGAAAAAGCAACATTATCACCTGGATAAACATGTTAATATCAGTATTTGTACTTATTCTAAAAGCATGGCTCTGTTGAGGATTGTTTGCATTTATTCCAATGATAATGTGAATGTATGTTTATAATAGCTAAAACTGATCTTGAAATCCATTCAGCAATATATGGAATGGTTTGGAAATAAATGTTTAGGTGGCATGTGTGTTTAACTCTATTTTAAATTCTTTGTTTATTGTTTTATTTAATGACCTTAAAATTTATATAGCTTGTTAAATAACTGCCAAAGATAATGGAAACCTGCCCTTGTCTGTATGTGTCCCTTGTTGTTGTTTTTTCTTATTCAATATACTTTTTACTATCAATATATTGGTCTTATTGTAACTGTTTGATTTCTCTCTTTAATAAAAAATTATATACTTTTGTTCAGTATTCCTGTGATTTAATACATTAATGTAATATCTATATATAGTTTTATATAATATATTACATAGCTACTTAATATTATGAAAATTATATTACAGAATTATGTAATATAGTTAAAAATAGAATATTTGAGCTAATTTTCTGATGCATAGTTTATATTAAAATTTTTATCCAAGGCATGAGCAATATAGTTTATATTCAATTAATATATTCTATATTAAATACCAAAATAGTACATGTAAAATATTTCATATGAGAATTTTAATTAATCATAATACCTTAAGAGTTTGTAGAAATGTATTATAATTTATTAAAATGTTGCAAATCTAGACAAAAATATTTCTAGATTAATAAGCAAGTGAGAATGACCATTTAGCATATATGGGATGTTCATCTACTTAAGTTTTCTTCTCTGAGTTACCAACTGATGTTAACAAATTTCACATTATTGATTTACTGATGCTCACAAGATAAAGTGTTCAAGTTTACATGAATTTTGACTCTTCCAATAAATGAATGATGTAGAATCATTTTCTGTCATCATTGTGTACATATTCTGCTATCAAAATAGCAATAATACTGAAGTGACTGTGTGTTTATTGAATCAGTATCGCTTACACAGAGCTTTCAAACATAACCTCCTCTACTTGATTATTTTCTCAAAAATATTTCATGACAAACACATCAGTTCTTGTGTCATCAGTTTTATTAGACATTCTCCTGAAAAAGCAGAATGTTACAATAATTACAATATTTTGCAATTTTTTATAATTGTAAACATGCTTGGACACAGGATGAAATAAGTCTTTTTAGGGCGTGAAGGTTACCCAAAGAGAAGCCTGGGCATCAACCGGGTCACAAAAACTTTGACCTACAATCTGTGCTGTCTGTAATAAGAACTCTGTCAATTGAAACATAGAGCTTGTGGGAGTAGTGAACCAAAATCTGATGTAACCTGATGCCCATGTCCTACACTGTTTAATCAGCAGGAACCAGAGATTTGATAGCCTAGATACCTTGGGTAGAATCAAACACAACTGATGAAAAAATCAGTTACATGATTTCTAATTATATTCAGCTCTACTCATAGAATGATGTCTTGTCCAGCTGTTATCAGAGAGGCTTCCTTCAACCGCAGATAGGAGCAGGTGCATGGAGTCTAAATTGGAGGTATCCATCAGACCCCTCACCTTGGAGCTGGGGAACCCTGTGGAAAACTGGAAGGAAAGATTATAGGAGTCAGTTTGGATGGAAGAGAACATGATGCAGAGGATCAACTAAGCAGGGCTCAAATGGTTCACAGAAATTGAATTGGTAAGCATGGGGATTGTGTAGGTCTGCATCAGGTCCTCTCTGTATATCTATGGCTGCTGGGTTGTTGTTTTTATGGAACTGCTAACAGTGGGAGCAGCTACGCCTTTGACTCTTCTGCCTTCCCGTGGGACTCTTTTCCTCCTACCTGGTTGCCTTGTCCAGTCTACAATTAGGCTTTTGTTTTGCCTTGTTGTATCTTGTTTTGTCAGATTTGGTTGTTGTCTGTTAGAGGCCTGATCTTTTCTGAAGAGAAATGGAGAGGAAATGACTCTGGAGGAGTGAGGGGTTGCAGGGAGCTGGGACTGATAGAGGGAGGGAAATCTATGATCTGTGCTTGGTATACATTGTATGAGAAAAAATCAGTTTTCAATTATATACACTAAAAATTATATATTATTATATATTTAGTATATTAAATATAATATATTTAATATATATAATTATATATAATATATATATAATTCCTGAAATTTCAAAATTGTCTTCTAAACTTGAATATATATTGTATATATTATATACATATATACTATATGTGTGTATATCTTAATATACATATTAATCACACATATTGCAAATTATAAGTTCTGAGTCTATATAGAAGGATCATGTTTAAACCATACTGTATAGAGGCCAATATCCCTGCTACTAAGAATGCTGAGACTTCAGGAAAGCAAGATCAAGGTCTGGTGCAAGGAAGACAGCATCAGCAATTTATTGAGATTCTTTGTCAAAATAAAAATTTCAGAGAAGCCTGGGGATACAACTCAATAGAGTAATGTTAGTCTAGCATGAGTGAAATCACCATGTATGAGACCCTAGGTTGAAAGTTTGTTCTGAAAATAAAAAGGTAAAACAAACGCACTTAAATTATAAAATATAGAGAGCAACTAATTTACTTCATAAGGAAGTATTAAAATATTACATAAATTCATCAGTAATAAAATTAAATTTTGAAATATTCCTTAATAATACATATACTACTATTTCATGAATATTTCCATGTAATTTAGTTCTGACCATGATTTCTTAAAGAATCTCACTTTCTGAAGGAAGATTTATTGACAAGAGTTACTGAAGCTCTCTGGAGGTACAGATAATCTGTAGTTCAAAGGCATACGTGATCCAGCTGCTGAGAGAGCATGCCCAAAGTGCACCAAAGGATTCTTGCCTTTCATGAAATGGCTGGACTTCTCTGAAATGAAATATGGTGTTAGTCTGAGAATAGAGAAGCTGAGGTTGCTTTTAAACATTCCCAAGCATGCTCCTCAAGAGGCTGAATTTTAAAGCAAGTGATGTATTCCTTCTCTACTCTCAGCATGACCTCAGAGCCAGTCAGACTGCTTTAAAGTTTTAACTTTGTTAAAGTGACTTAGAAGATTAAAATAGTCCAACAGGAGGCCTGGGAGTGGGAGGGCAAGTGGAATATTTTCAGGGCTGGACTAACTTTGAAGAAAACATGAATTATATTGATAGTATAATAAAATGTGATATCAAAGACTTTGTGGTCATTAACGTTTGAATGAACTTGAAAGAGTTTGACCATGAGAAAAGCAGTAATTTTCATTTTGCATGTTGTCAGCCAATCAAATACTCAACTATGAACATCTTTATAGAATACACGGTCTAAATGCAATATAGATGGTAAAATAGCATACATAATTCTGACCAGCTAAGTCCCAGCTAAAATATTCAGTTGAAATGGCATTAGGATGTAGAAATATTTTAAAAATGTTTTTACTTTTTCATTTTTATATCCTTTGTTCTTTGTAAATTAAAACCCATATTGATATGAAAATATTTATTTCAAAACACAGTATGTATATGGGTGTGTGTGTAATCACACGCACAAATATATATATATATATAATGATTTCTACAAAATAACATTGATTACATGATTGATAAACTTGCTTTTTTTGGGTTGAAATGTTTGATATAGTGTTTAGTATTATGTAAACTGACATGAGAAAATCCAAAATATAGGTAGCAGGATAGTGAATTATTAACATTAAAAATACATACATCCTTATAAAAGAAAGTTTAATTAAATATTGTTCATTTGGTATGAACTTTAAAAAGAATATTGACTTAGAGCATTCTCAGTTCTTCTGAGCCTACAGATAGTCCTGTAAAGATAAAAAACAGTTGTAAGGTATGTCCTTTGCTATTTTAATTTTATTGAAAGTTGCAAAATGTAATTTAAATATATGTTTCTCC
Organism: Ellobius talpinus; assembly: GCA_001685095.1. Taxonomy (NCBI): domain Eukaryota; kingdom Metazoa; phylum Chordata; class Mammalia; order Rodentia; family Cricetidae; genus Ellobius; species Ellobius talpinus. The sequence continues at coordinate 11,699 of LOJH01019184.1, read as the reverse complement.
TTCTATCTTTCCAGTGATTAAATGAAGCTTTCAGGTCACTCTTCATAAAGAAAAAAACTTAGATATTTCCTTATCTACAGATAAATACTTAATACATATTAACAAATGTTAAGTAATATATCCAGTATCCCTAATAAATTATATGTTAATGGTTTCTTAGTACTTAAAATTATTCTGAATTCTGCATAGTTTTATCTCAAACGTATTCCTCATGAACCAATCACATAAACTTGTTTTATTTTTCCCCTGTAGGAAGAGAGAGTCGCTTGTTGGGTCCCGCTGCCCCAGCCCCAAAATAATCACACAGAAACTGTATTCATTAAATCACAGCTTGGCCCATTAGCTCTAACTTCTTATCAGCTAGCTCTTACATTTTAATTTAACCCATTTCTAGTAATCTGTGTGTCACCATGTGGCTGTGGCTTACTGGGTAAAATTTCATCTGGCTCTGGCGGGGCTACATGGCTTCTCTCTGTCTCCACCTCCTTTATCTTAGCATTCTGTTTCTCTGCCTACCTCCGTTCCCCTATAGCTCTGCTATAGGTCCAAAGCAGTTTCTTTATTCATAATGGCAATCACAGTATACAGAGGGAAATCCCACATCATTCCCCTACAGATTAAAGAAAACCATAAAATGATTAAAATCCCATCATCCAATGTCAGAGACACATCTTTACTAAATTCATTCCCTATTATCGTTTCATGTATTGTTGATTATAAAATATTTATTGGAAGCTAATTGTAGTAAATTATTATTATTTGTTGGAATCATGTTTTATAAAGAAAAAAACAAAAATAATAAAAGCCAACTCAGATCCTTAGAGAAAATGAAGGATTAGATTTTTGTGAGGCTTTGGTTACAGCATTTCCATAAGCCAATTATTCAATAATCATTCTTCATCTGTGTTTTTGTTTAAAACACCTTGTTTAATATATTTTGCTGATTCTGCAACATTAAAACACTACCAACAGCACTATAACTCATGACAGAAGGAATATTATCTAAGGAAGGAACTTCCTCTGTGAAGAATAACATAGATTCCCTGAAAGTTTGGAATACTAAATAAAAAAAAATCAGCATTGCCTGTGAAGTCATGATAAAAAGTGTTATGGAGAAGAACAAAATGTCAGGTGCAAAAAGAACACAGCAAAACAGCAGAACAGAAGTGAACGAAGTCAATGACCAGAAGACAGAAATAGTAACAACATGGCACAGAACAGATCCTGTAAACAGTCCTGTTTACAGTATAAGAGCATAATCAAGAAGCTTAGTTGACCTCAAAAGGAAAATGTGTATCTGTTATGTGAGATAGTTGCTGCTCTTAGCAGATATCCATAACTGACTGGAAAAGTCTGACAAATGGTATTCATGGTAAGCATTTTTTTAGTAAGATTTTGTGCATGTTTTGCAACTACTGTTAGGTACCCTGCTTTATCCAGAGGATACAGTTTCCTTTTGTTCATCCACCACATCTATTTGCTCTTACACAGTTGAGCACCATCTTCTGCAATGATACCTGAGTACTAGAAGAAGTGTCTCCGCTTTAGATATTCCTTTTAGAACTGAACACTGTGGAGATGGAATCACATAGGCTTTGATCATTAAAAACACATTTTTATTCTTTCAAATATCTGATCATTTAAATTTTTTCATGGATTCACATTTGTAATTTTGATAATGCTAGCATTTGTTGTTAAAAAGGAAACAATATTTTCAACACTTGTCTGGCCACTTACAAGCATGACATCATGTTAAAAAAAAACTAAATTCTTCCAATCCACATAGGTTTAGCTGTTGTCCAGTCAGGTGTCACCCTGCCTTCTTGTTTTAGATGTCCCACCGAGAATGAAGATGTCCTTCTTAATGTTCTACTAAGTATGACAGTTGACACTTTTTGTTTACTTGCTGATGATTTTGCTGCTTAAATGGATCATTAAAGGGAATATTTTCCTCGTCTCTTGTTCCTAAGGACATAAATTTGCCATGTACCTTGTGAGAAAAAAAAAAGAGAGAAAGCTATTACACAGAAAGTATAAGGCCAGAGTTATTCTACCCTAGGTCTTGATTTTTTGTTAGTAAATCAACAATAAGTAAAGAATATTTATTTAAGATAAACACATATAAAACAATGTTATGAATGTTGTGCTTTAAATTTTGACAGTATGGTTGTGAGTAAAGACATAGGTACCTAATCATTCCAACAGAAGTAAAGTCTCATGATTTAGTAATTTAGTATTAGGATCAACTTCTTAGATTATAATTTTAACTAGAAGTGGCTGTAAGCATTAAATATAATTATTTCACAATAGTCGATCAGTGATAAAAGTAATAAAGATGTAGAGAAGAATAAATATTTATGAGTAAATTATGAGTAAAAATGAATCAAGAAACTATACAAAGTATGTGATTACAATAGATGGGGGATCAGTGATCCAGTCTTTCTTTACTGGTAACTAACTAAAATTATTCCCTAGTAAAGGTAAAGCACAGCAAACATTCCACACTTCTCACTGAGGAAAACAAATACTGGAAGAAAAGTAGAAATATATTCTAGGGGTGGGTAGAGCAGGAGGATGTTAAAGATGGAGCCAATGTAGATTTATATCTCAATATAGTCATGACAGAACAGTCCTAAGTGTAAAACTACGTAAAATATAGTCTTGTGAATTTAAAGTCATCAGGAAAAATTGAGTGAGTGCCACTAATAAATTAAAATATATCTAAGATCTTAGAAATAAAATATGGAAATCTAGCATATTTTAATTTAGTGGTTTCTAATATGCAATAGAAGCTCTACTGATGAACTATTTGTTAGTAAATAAAGTGAGTAAAGTATAAACATAGGTGAGATTTTTAAATTAGTCTTTTTAATAATATTTGGGAGAACAAATAACTGTAGTAGAATCAGATTGAGATTAATATAGTGTAAATATAATTTAGGTTATATTTTTATAATATATTTATTTGTAATACATTATAATATATAATATATTAAATAAAATAATTTAGATTTTATATTCAATCAACATGTGAGGAATAGTGGAAGAAGGCAAATATTTCATGTATCTTTTCTAAGTTATTATTGAAAGATTCTATTCTTGTTTTCCTGTATCTTTTACACAGCTAAGAGTCATGAATTCTCAGGATTTTTCTAAAGGAAAAACTTAAAGGGAGATTGATAAGAATCTTTTTCATAATCTCATGAGATAGTGTGAGGTAATCTGATTTAGGTTAGTGTTCAAACAATCAAAAGCAATTGTTAATTTAAAAGCCTTTTAGAAGTTAGAGACGATTAGGAGTAAGTGATTGACTGGTTGCAATCAGAAGGTTTAGTATTCCTGCACTTAAGAATGAAACACTTTTAAATAAAATATGTATGCTCAGATTAAAAACAGGATTACTTTTCATTTTCTAAAAAAAATAAGACATTCTGTAATTCACAGGGTTCAGAACTGTGTGTGACTGACAACCACTTTTCTCCTCCATTGCAATATGTAGTACCTCCAGGCACAGCGAAAGATGAGCAGGGAGGAATCTTCCATACCACTGGTTCTCAGCCCTTGATTTGAGCCATTGACAATTTTAGCTTCTGGGAGAGGGAGGTACAGTTTCCTCCAAAAGTGTAGTTTGTGTTCAACTAAATATGCTCCGAAGAATACCATAAAATCAAGAGTATTTAGCCAACATAAATTTGTCTTGATGGGCTAAAGAAATTGAAAAGCACAAATAGTTGAATGAGTAGGGAAGTAGGAAGGATATTTAAATATTTGCGGGGAGGCAGTACATATGGTCTAAACATTTATGAAACCCTCAAAGAACTATTTTTAGGGGGACAAACAACACATATCCTGAATTGACTTTTCCTGTGTCAGCTCCTCTCACTGACTATGCAGGTGTTCAATATTAGGTTTGATATCTCTCTCTCTCTCTCTCTCTCTCTCTCTCTCTCTCTCTCTCTCAGTAAACCTGATGTGAGCCAGCACTGACTACTTATTTTGTGTTTGAAACAGATATTATCATTCCACAGCAAACATCCATGAAATAGTAATGAGCAAGGAGTGTAAGACTGTAATTAGGGTAACTCCCAAAACGCTCAAACTTACAGATGGTCATTAATTAATAGCATCTAGAATAATTGGACGGTTTCTGACATCACACCTGAGAAATCACTGAGATTATGAGTATAGGACGAATCTATTTATTCTGTATATGTTAAAGTTGTTTAAATTAGAAATTACAAATAATTCAGAAAACACCAATATTTAATGTTAAAGAGTAAAACATAGTTTCTTCAAAGAGCAAAAGAAAAAAGCTATTAATGCATGCAAATGTATGTGCTATATAATTTGAAAGCAGCTAATAGAACAGGGATAACTGTTCTCATGTTTATATTTTCTAAGTTATTGTGTGAAGTTGTCCTTCTTTTCCTTTCTTTGTTTACATAGCTAGGATTATAAGTTTTTAAAATTTGAAAAGAAAAGGCATGAAACAGTTTGGTTGAAAAATGTTTCAGTTCTTTCTTGAGAATGTATTTTAATCACAACTTTTCTCCTTTCCCATTTCTTCTTCCAAGCATTCCTGTATACCTCTTGTTGCTCTCTCAAATTCATGGCCTCTTTTATATCAATTGCTACTGCATAGATATATGTATTTGTATATGCATATACTTTTCACAAATGTAACCTTCTGAGTCCATGTATGTTACCTGTACGTATGTTTTCAGGAATAACCCTTTGGCTCACTGTGCTCTTCCTTAGTGAGGCTGCCTCTCCTGCTACCAGTTTGACTAAGTTACAGGTACTTCATTGTATAGAGTTGAAGCCTCATGGGTTTATCTCCGTGTAGTTTGTCGTTGTCATTCTTGTCTTTCTTTCTCACATAGAATTTTGGTGGTCATGATGGCGATACTCCAAGGGTGCTGTTTCTTATGATATTAGGAGACAGAAAGTCCCCGATCCTGTAGGTGGAGTTTTCCTGTGTTGGCAACCACTCTAGAATAACCATTTAGAGTATTAATATTAACTGTGAATTCTTAGTCAGTAGCTTAGGCTTCTTACTAGCTAACTCTTACATTTAAATTAATGAATATTTCTTTTCTATGCTTTGCCACATGACTTGGTACTTTTTCTCAGTACGCAACGCCCATGTTGCTTCTCTCTGCGTCTGCTGATTGCTCTCCAGGTCGGTCCTACTTCTTCCGGGCATTTTGAGTTCGGCTCTCCTGCCCAACTTTATCATGTTCAGCTGTTGTCCAGTCAGTTCCTTTATTAAACCAATCACAGCCACATATATTCACATAGTGCACGGGAATATTCCACAAACTACTAACTCTTTCAAACTTTCCACTCCATCTACTCTATTGTTCCCTGAGTCAAAGCTGTGGCAGTGTTTTTCATACGTATTTATTGGGACTGGGTTTCACAGCTCTGCATATTGATCGGATGTGGCTTTCTATAGTGGTTACATGTGTTGCAGAACTAAATTTCCTTCGGAGTTGTAAAGTTCTCATATTTTGAAATTGAACAGCAATTTTTAAATTAGAAGACATGGATATTTTTCCTATTTTTAATACTATTTTTATATCTACATTTTATTGCCTGTGTAACTTATAATAAGAAATTAGGCTAGGCGGTGGTAGTGAGTGCTTTTAGTCCCAGCACTCCGTAGGCAGAGGCAGGTGGATCGCTGAGAGTTCAAGGCTAGCCTGGTCTACAAAGTGAGTTCCAGCACAGCCAAGGCTGTTAAAAAATATAAAAGCAACAGTGTCCTTGGCTATGCTATAATTTTCTTGTTATTCAAAGAATATTGAATGATATTAATAATGCTGTAACAATTTTAATAAAAGTCGTAAGACTGTATATTGTAAATATTTACTGAGTGAATTTTGTAATTGAAAAGGTTCTTTGATAAATTTGGTCATTTTGTAATCTGGACAAAGATATAAAGAACTGCCTATCTTAAATAGATAGAACTAGAAAAAAAGCATTTTGAGTGAGGTAACCCAGATCCAGAAAGACAAACACAGTATCTAGTCACTCATAAGAGGATATTAGATCTAAAGCAAAGGACAACCAGTCTAAAATCTACATCTTCAGAAAAGTTAGGTGAACAAGAGGACCCTAAGAAGTACACACATGGAAGGCTCCACGAAAAGAAAATAGTTAAGATCTCCTGGTTATACTGGGAAGGGGAGTATAAAGGAGGGGATTGGGGATGGGAATATGAGGGACTGAGATGGTCTTTTTGGGGGAGTTATGAAGAGATATCTTAATGGAGGGAGCCATTATGGAGCAAGGGGAAAGTAGATACCAGGAAAATTCCCAAAAATCCAAAGGGCTCAAGAGAGTACCTGAAGTGGCCATACCCTATATTTAGATTAGTGACTAACCTAAATGTCATCATAGTACTTACATCCAGTAACTGATGGAAACATACACAGTGCTGCAGAGGCAAGCACTGTGATGACCTCCCAGAGCTTAGTTAAAGAAGAGGAGGAGGAATCATACAAGCAAGGGGGTGGTTCAGGATCATAATTGGGAAAAACCACAGACACAGGTGACCCGAGCTAGTGGGAGCTCACAGACTCTGGACTGACATCTGGGGATCCTGCATGAGATCATAGTAAGCCCTCTGATAGAAGGAGACAGTTATGTGGCTTGATCTGTTGGGGGAGGGATCCAAGCAATAGGATCTGGACTTAACCACAGTGCCTGAGCTGGCTTTTTGGAACCAATTCCCTATATTAGGACACCTTAATAAGCCTTAGTACAGGGGAGAGGAGCTTAGTCCTGACTCAACTTTGTTGACTCCCCAAGAGAGTCCTTACCTACTCTGAGCAATGAATGGGGTGGGGGTGCGGGTTGTAGGGTGGGAGGAGAGTGAGAGCAAACAGAAGTAGTATGTAAAGTTTTAAAATTTTTAAAGAAAAAAGAAAAAACAAAGGGCTGTCTTTCCATGTTCTTTTGGCATTAATTTTTTAAACCAGGAAATCATATGTATTCACAATAAGGCATATTGCAGAAGTAGCAAATTAATATATTTTAAAATATATTTTTCTGAACAATTAGTAACACCCTATCAAGTAACTTTATGAAAAATTTAAATAATTATTTCTCAAATTTTCTGAACTGGTAAAGTGTGTTCATAATTTAAATATAAACAGCTATCTTTAAAAAAAACAGGTAATGCAATCATTGAATCCTTGTCAAGCTTAATATTCATGCTCATACTTATAGCAAAGATCCAACATTTAAAATTCTACCCTGGAAATAATAGTGCCTCTATTAAATAATGATTTACAATGAAATAATCTTTATTCTCTAATTAAATGAAAAATCCATGTAACTAAAATATTCATGCATATGATTTAAGGGCACATTGCCTCTAATCTTAAGTGGAAATATGAGTTAAAACTCCAATTTCCTGACTGACTTATTTACCATGACCTAATTAATTTGTCTTTATTCTATATTACTTTCCACCAAAGCCGTCAGAGATTTGGATTTCTTGTCCTATATTTTATTTTACTTCATTTGCGCTGCGTACTTCAAGACTTAATGGGCAATGAAATGGCCAAAGGATAGATGGCTAATGGAAAGGAAAAACAAATATATAGATTTTTTTCTTCATGAGATAGACAGTCTATAGTTTGTCTCAGAAACTGAATTGATTCATCTCACAATGCCAAGCCTGTGCCATTAATTAAGGACAGAGAATTTCCAAGTAAGACAGTATATTTTTTAACATGTTTTACATAGATTCATTTCATTTGCTTTAATTAAATGAGAAGGTATTAAAAAATTCATTGAAGAAATGCAAGTTGAAAAGCCTGTAGAAAAGTGATAAGGATAGAATATAATGGAACACAGAAAAACTATATCAATATTACACTTGACAAGCTAGATAGTTACAAGGCAATGACTTTTGTTGAGTCATATGATTTTTAAATAAACTATTTTATATACAGTATAAGAAATATTAGGTATTTCAACTTGGATAATTTACTCATTAAAACTATTACCACAGTTCATGCCACATGGAAAGCACATAATCAATATTATTTTCCATCCATCCAAGATAAGAAAATTCATTATTGAATTTTGTTTGTTTTCTTACTTATATGTCCAAAACATGACATAAATTAACAGAAGAAGACTTTATATTTTCTAATCATCTCAGAGGCAAATGTCAGGAAAATCAGGGTAAAAGTATACATAAGGAAGTCACAGTTGTGTCATCGTTAATGGACTCCTCATATAGTAATAAAGTAATAAACAGATAGAGCTGAAAATTAGTATAATTTTCAGAGAGCTGCCTCTCTGCAACTCATAATATGTGCTAGGCTCATTTTACCTAGTTGGCATTGTCTTTCAAATATGGTAAGTTATTTTAAAATATCAAGGGAATACACCAGAAAATCCTATCCATGGTTCCTGAAGAATCATAATGCAAAAACACATTTACTCCAAAATAAAAAGTCTATAGTCTGTAGTCTTAACAGTGTGAACACTAACCAAAATTAATAATCTAAAGGCTGTTCTAAGAGGCAAAGTAAACTTTAAGTAAACAGTGGTACAGACTAGAAAATCTCATGCAAACAGGTTAAGTGGCTCATAATAAGAAAGAACTGGAAGAAATAAACAAAAATAAAATAAAACAAATCCTGCAAGTCAGACATCAGTTCTCACAGGTCTATGTCTAGAATGTGCCTGCAATTAATTGTATTGGCATTCGACCTTCTGAATTCCCACTGAAGGGATCCTTTATGTTGTACTCATAGGACTCTGAGTTTTGAGAGACTGTGTCTCCAAATTCATATTTCTTCTTCAATCTCTCTTCCCACTACCAGTTTTCTGTCTTCTTTTTTTGTGAATGTTTTTGTTTCTATCACAATCAAGTGAAAATATGGTCTATACTTTAATAAATTCAATTGATTTGTCATTATATATTATTTATCAATTTATCTACTTTCAACCATATGCATGAATATATCTGTAGAAACCTTCAGTGCATATTTCAATCCATTTAATTAATACATTTAAAATATTAGAAGCTTTTCATGTAATTATTTGTAACTTTTCCTAAAAAAAACCAGTTATAAATATTTAGGATATATTGCTTACGAAAATTTTTATTTAAACATAATACTATGTAAATAGATAGTCTTTAATATTTATTTTTGATATTATCTTTTGCCTCTCAATCTATATGCCTGAAATAGAAATATAATTTATTTATCTCAACTGTAAAGGGTTTAACTTGATCCTGAAGTCTTCAAATTTCTTCATTAGAAATTCTAACTTGTATATATAGCTTGTGAACTTTTGTCTCTTAAAAGTATTATTAAAAAGTGACAGATATGATCATAAAGTAATGTTGCAAGGTTATTATAAATAAGACATTAAGCACAATCTTCATTTTTACTTCTGCAAATTCTACCTAAGATATTTTCCTTTAATTATAGTTGCATGTCGTGGTATTTTGTACCATGTGTTAAAATAGATTTTTAAACTTTGTCAGATGTAGGTGTAGTATGTATAGGTTTTCTTAAAATCATCTTATTTTGGTACACTGATTTCTTCTGTAAAGGCTCAATATTAGTGTTACAAGGTTTATGGTCAAATGGGATCGTGAATATTAAAAAACTGTACAATTCTTACAAGGCAGAAAACTTTAGCAAAAATATTATAACATTTTCAGTTTTTGATATTATGGTCTCTATTACTTTATTGGCAAAGATTTATCTGCTCTTAATACTTGCTTTTGTACTTTGAGCTCAGTTAAAACAAAGACAACAGATTAAGGCATGTCCACACACAATCATGCATACATACATATGCACATACATATGTCTGTCTGTGTATATTTGTGATATATGCTAACTAGAATATATGAACTTTTACTAACATATATACAAAGTTATGCATATACATACACAGTGCATATTCCAGTTATTATCTTTTGTGAAAGAGATAATAGCAAATTTAAAAGATTTAATAACTTGGATAATGTAATATGATTGAGAAGAATCATTAAAGTACATGCACTTTTATGACTCCAATATTTTTAAAGTGTGTTTATTTTGTGTATCACCTTATATTTTATTTTAAGAGATTACTACTTAAGCCACGCTTAATTTTAGAGTCCTGACCTTTCCTTTTTTAATTTTTTATTTTTTTGATTTCACTTAACTCTTATGAACTAGCTGCTGTTACTTCTACATATATTCACCTATCTAATAATGATTTATAATCCAGGCTATAGTTAGCTTGATTAAAGAATAATTTCAATGACTGTACAACCTGTACTGGAAACAAATCCATTTATTCAAAATTTACAATTTCTAACTTTGTGTCTTTTCAGACGATTATGTAATTTTTACTTAAAATAACATCTGATTAAAGACAAATGATATCATAAACTCTATTATATTTATGAGATTCTTTATGATTAATGAAGATTAAGTTTGTGGAAACTAATTTTTATTTTCAAGACTATAATTGACTATGCAATTGTTATGAAGTGAAACCTATGTACATAATCTAAATAAAATGACAGAAATTGTGTTACATATCTGTAGGTTTGTTTTTCTACAAAAGAAAAATAATTATCAAGTAAATTGTTGCTAGATATAGTAGGATGATAATGCCAGTAAGATTTGCTTAATATTTTCAATTATCAAGAAGAATGTGAGAAATTGATATATCTTATAATTTGTGTGCACAATGTTTAAGATTTTGAAACATGTACATAGATTACATTTCAAATCATTTAATTAATTTAAAAATATTTTTTGAAAGTTCTTTCACAGATTGATTTTATGTTTCCAGAAGTATCTTAAAATACTCTCATTTCTTTACAAATTATAATATGTAAAATGGAATTATTTTCTTAGTTTCTTTTGAGCTTATATATCCCAGAAAAAAAAAAAAAAAGCAGACCCAAGTTAGCACTCAGGTAATTTAGTTTCAAGGAAAAAAAAAGATATATTTAAAAAATGGAATCATATGTAGAACTATTGATTTATTGATGGGAAGGAATCAATTTTAACAAATTAAATTTTGTAACTTTACCCTTTTAAGGTGCTCCTACAGTGCATAGATGGGACGCATGGGGCAACTCAAAGACCTGTTTCTGGGCTTGGGTGGTTGCGGGGTTGGTCAGCAGGCCAGTTTTCCTTCAATCTTCCTCCCAGGGCATCTCTCTAGCCCTGCCCAGACTAGCTCAGTCAATGCAGCCTGCAGCAAGGATCAGTTCTGCTCTCAGCTCCTCAGAGCCTGGTCACCCACATTCACAATCCTGGGGCCCCCTCTACTGTTTTGCTCGGGCAAGGTAAAAAACCTTCTCTCCTGATTGCTGTAGGGAGCATATGAGGAGTTAGAGAAGGTATCAGCTCTCCTCCTCTCAAGCCATTAGGACTGGCTTAGCTATGCCCTGACAGGGTGAGCCGGTTCTCCTGTGTGCTGGACCCATGGCGGCCAGTTCTCTGGTCTGCTGCAGGAAGCAAGTTGGAAAGCAGGGAGGGCATCTTTCCCTCACCCGAACGATGGGATTTCACATCATGCCTTCAGATTCCACTCATTTTCCAATTCTCCTCCATATGCCTCCTGCCCTTACAATCTCCCCCTCTGCTCCAAAACAAAACCGATGGAAGGGGGAGGACCTTGGACTTCCCACAGGGCAGGGAACCCTGACTGCT
>LOJH01019183.1:10246-31605 GCA_001685095.1 Ellobius talpinus | reverse complement strand
AATAATTCAGAACGTATGTGTGTCACACTTTTCTGATCTATGATTTGTGCTAGAAAATTACTCATTGGTCCTCACTAGTATGGCACATGCTCAGGTTTGTTTTCCAGGGAATGGCAATAGATTCTGGTCATTCATCTAGACTCATTCAGCCTGTCTTATTCTCTTGTTCCTCGGTCAGTGTTCCATTGTAGCGAGCCAGTGACAGGGAAGTTTTGCCCTGAGACTCATCTCCTACGTCGGTCTTTATTCTCAGTCCTCCTGATACCATTTTCTATATCTTTTTATTAGACCATCCTAGACCTTGAAACAGCTCAGCTATCTTCTCAAGCTATTTCACAGCAATTATTTTAATTTACAATTTAGTTGCTAAAATACATATTTAGAAATTACACGCACATAATTGGCTTAATCTCATAGTCTGTTATTCACATTATATTAAAGGAATGCTGCGTGCGACACAGCCTTCCCTTTTGGTAGGTAGGAGTCTATACCCAAACCTCTTAAATGGAGTACTGACACGGTGAAATGTTCACAAGCCATAAGAGAACTGCTAAATAACCAAAGGGGTGAAAATAACGAGGAAGTAAAAGCATATTATTTCTGTATGCAGAGAAGTAGGGTGAAAGAGAGTACGGTGGAATGTATGTGTACTGGAAAACTTAATTCTAGCAGATTTATATGCCCAGACTTACCTAGAGAACATCCAAGTTCAGATCGAATTTGTTCTCACTTAAGGCATTTTTTTAATTTTCACTAAAGTGTTTACATCTTTACTGAAATTCTCTGACGCCATGCTTACTCTGTCAATAATCCAGAACACACATGTGTGAATCTGCTCCAATCATGCATAACACGGAGCTTTATGACAACAGATGACTTAGCCACTTTCATTCATATGAACATGTGCGATGATTTGTTTGCCAGGGACTGGGATTGGGCTCTGGTTATCCTTCTATGTTCACTGCCCCTGTGTTATTATTATGCTCAGCAGTTGGTGTTAAGATGTCGCTAGCCAGCTAATGCCAAAGAAGGGTTACACAGGGACTTGTTCCCTCAGGAAAGAACAGTGTACCACCATGTCAGGGACTGTTCTAGGTGGCATCAGCGCTAGGTAAAGCAGAACACAGTCCTTGCCCTGGGGGACTTTGCAGGTAGTTTGGGAAATAAACAGATCAATACACCAAGGTAGTAAATGCTGTGATACAGTGGACTACATGATTCTGTCATAACAAAGTGAGAGTAAAATCCACTTCTCTCTGAGGAGGTCGGCAATTATCTTAGCAAAGGGACAACATCTAGATTGCCCTTTAGAGACTGGGTTGAAGTATATGAGCTTCCATAAATACTTACTGGCTTTAGTCACCTCTAACATATAACAGAATTTCACATGTAAGTGTGGAGAGTGTAGTCTCACATTATTAAACATCTTTGCTTGCTTTACAGCTTCAGAAGATAGTTTCCATTGATCAGATACATAATTTGAGAAAACAAATACTGATTAATAATAAGCAGCTATGATATATACATGGCATACTAGAAGAGAGGAAAAGCTCGTGACCTTAAGGTACCAAGATTTAAAAGAAAAGACAAGCTATAACTTTTATTTCTAGACTTTAATTTTGTCTGGATGGCATTTTTATAAGTATGAAATTGTTAAATATGCTTCAGCATGGTAAAAATGACAGCCCCTGAAAGATATATGTGCACAAATTCACAGATCCTTCAAATGTGGTACTTTGTATGTTACAAGGATGTATGCAGTTATAAAAGAGCTTGAGATGGAAGGCTACTGTTTTCCTGGTGTGTCCAGATGAGCCTAGGACAAACCACCAGATCCTTAGAAGAGAGACAAGAGGTAGGAATCTAAAAAGGAGACGTGCTGATGAAACCAGAGAATATAGTGGGATGCACGTCAAAGGTAAAGAGCCAAGGAATGTAGCAAGCCTCTACAAGCCAGAAAAAAAGAGAGAGAGATTTGCCTCTGAAGCCTCTAGAGAAAATGCAGCCCTGCTGAAACCTTCCTTTCTTCCTTTAAGACTTCAAGTGTCAGGAAATGTAAGATCAAAAATGGGTGTTGCTTTAAACCATCAAGTAGATGCCAATTCATTAAATTGTACGGTGACTAATATACTTGCCAAAACCCAGAAAGGAAACATGTAAGGCCTGTGAGAACAGAAGACATCCAATCCTGCAGTGCTTTGATAAGTTTTACAATTCCTGAAATGTTAGAAGGGAATAGCTCATGTGAAATTTGTTGTCTTAGAGCTATGATCTTTGCTCTTTTTCTTAGCATTATGGAAATATGTCTTGAGGCTGACTTAACAGCACACAGCTTTTGGCTTCTTTGTTATTTTTTCCTAAAAGGAATATTCTTGACCTTAACATGGATGAATGGGCCAGATCTTTCTCTACATAAAATTACCAGATCAGCCAGAAATCAAGGAAGAGACCCACAGTCTAGTTCATAGATGTGGAGCAGAATCATCATTATGATAGTTATGAATCCAAAATAGCATATCTCCCTGAAAGGACCTGACTTTAAAAGCTCCAAGGAAGTGCTAAAGCCCAAATACAAACACAGATGTTACTCTAGGGAAAACCAAACACTGACATCATTTATCATTTTTTCTTATGAACAAGAGCCTTGATGAAAACTTCTCTCTCCAAAAGCTAACCACGAAAACCAGGTTTCTCAGTTTACTGAAAAGATTATCAAGGCACCAGGCAAAGGAAGTTATTAGTGGAAGCTAAAGATTTCTGTGAGGCAGAACCTTTAGGTGGTGGGACAGAAGGACCAAAATAGGGTGTCATCCATGTTTTCAAAGACTGCTAGAAAATCCAGGAAGTAGACACAATGGCACTCAGTGTTTCTTTGTGTTTTGCATTATGTATTTTAAAATTATATGTTCCCCTGTGCTGGAAAAAATAAATACAAAATTTTTTAAAATACCTAACATTTAGCTTTACCAACCTTAAAGTTTAGCAAGCAGACAAGGGGACAAGTACAGAAGACCCTGAGACTATGTAATAAAGAATCTATTTGTAGGCAGGCAAAGAAAACTTCCTTGGAAAAGTGTGAATTAAATTGACAGTTGAATAAAAGAAGAAAAGTCTTAGGAGAAAGAAATGGTGAAGACTGCAGAGACATAACTATCTGCTGTATAGAATTCTGGCTGAAGCATGCAGTGTAGATTTATTGGGATAAGAAAGGATGCAGAAAGACTAGGGAAGATGACATCTTGAGATAAAATGATAGCAGGAGAGTAAGGATACATTTCAAAAATAAGGAGGAGTCAAACCTGATACATTAAAGTGGCCAGAGAGAAAGGACAGTCTCTGGAATGGGTGTGATCACAACCGAATGGATTGGCCAATCCCTGTGATGGAGAACATTGGAGGAGTAGGTTGACCAGTAGGAAGTCATAAACTTCCAGAAGTGATGGGATGCTCCTGTGAGACATCAAAGTGAAGATGCAGACAGGGCAGTTAGATGTACAGGTCAGTGGTGCAGGATTAAAGTTTCTACAGAAGATGGAAGTTTGCAGTGGTAAATATGTGCTAACGAGTTTCATAGAAATAGGTGGGGCATTTTCCGGAGGACAGTTAGAATAAGCACTGAGGATCTTGGGAAAACACAGCCTATGTGCATGACTAAATGGCAAGTTGGAAGATCAAGGGCTTTGAATCCAATAATTCCCTTTGATCCAGTGATAACCTAGGAAATAGAAAAAAGTAAAGAAAATTTATCAGCTGCAAATATACAATCCTATGCTGTCTGCTACTCAACAGTTAACTTTCTTTTAAAAGGGGTAAGTGATGGTGCCTTGTGATTTTCTTTTTCATTTTCTCTTTTTTCTTTTGCTTTTATGCCACTTTCTATAAGTCCATATTTTAGACGAATGCTTGAAAACAAAACAAGCTAAACAATTTGCTCAAAACTATATACTTAACTTAAGGTGGTCTTTTTAATATAGCAGGTTCCTATCTTACCCTGTCAACTGATGAGAAATAAACTGTACTCAGTTAACACAAAAACTGAAGGTCTTTGATAAAACAAAAAAATGTAACAAGTGAGTGAAGATCAAGGTTCTCTTTATTTAATTAGGGGAAACCAATACAGTGCTCTTCATCAATGCCTTACTTGAAAAATGGGTTCACCATGGTAACTTTATACTCATATCACAGCAGTAGAATAAGGACTAGAACCCATTTGTTCAAGGGCAGAGCACACAACTGTGTGTGACTTTGAGGTTAGATTGCATCCTTAAAATGAAGGATTGTTAGAAAAAGAAAAGAATCTCCTACAAACAATGAGAACGAGTCCTTCATAAAAACTACCTCTTAGAATACTCGTGCTTCTCCAGGCTGTCTTTTGCTTGCCTTGACTTCTCAGCAAATCACTTTGATGGCCAGAGGATTGTCCATACCTGTCTCAATCAATGTAATAGCTCTCAGCCAGCTACTGGATCAGCAAGGATCAGGTGCTTCTTTGATCATACCTTAAGACACATCTTGCCTCACAAACAGAGTATAATTTTTGATTCAATTAGACCCTTAGGAACAATCAAATCTCTACTTGGTAAAAACAAACAAACAAATAAACAAACAAAAGCATGACATATTTTTGTATCATAAACTACTGGGAAACATAAGAGAACATAAGACAATTCAGCTTCTCAGAATTTATAACTTATTGATAGCTCAAGGCGGTTCTATTTTACAAAAGAACAAGCCAGAGAGGGAGTTAAGCTTATATTCAGGACTGAGCAAATAGCAGGGGCACACAAGAGTAGAGCTGATGTTATGAGCTGTGTGCAGTGCAGATGTGTGTGTGTGTGTGTGCATCTGCATGTGCACATGTGCCTATGTGTGTGCATGTGTGTGCATATGTGTGTTCTAACAATAAACATGTCAAGAGGCAGGTAAAATTAAGCAACAAATACATTTTATACATGTCATGGTTTGGAGAGGTAATGCCCTTTAAAACTTGTGTACTGAAGAGTTAACTACTGCAATACTGCTCAGAAGTGGGGCTTTTGGGGCCAGATGCAGATGATTACAATAAAGTAGTCTCATACTAGCTCAGAATGGAGTATAAGAAAGGGTTCTTTAGTTAAGGGTAGACTCACAGATCAACAGTCCTCTGCATGAGCAGGGAACAGGAACTGAACCCAACAGCCAAGAGAAAGAGAGAACCTGTATGTGTTTATATAGTACATGTATATCTGTTATATAAGTATATCTGTTTATATAGTACATGTATATCTGTTATATAAGTATATCTGTTTATATAGTAATTCGCCAACATGTGGCCACACCCAGAGTGTACCAGTATCTTAAAGGCTATTGGCTGAAGGAGTTCCCACAACATGATTGGATCACATGGGCTCCAACTCCATGAATGGATGAACCCACTAAGTGACATTAGAGGGATGAGATGGAAATGTTCAGCGATGGGCCTGCTTGGAGGAAGTGAGTACATAGCATTCCCCTGTCCCTGGTCCCTTTCTCTCTTGGCTTCCTTGCTGGTAGGAGTTGGTTTCCCTATGCCTTGCCACAAGTTTAGAATCAGGAGAGCCAGCCTTTGACGCATTGAAATCACTGAAATCATGAACAGAAAAGATTCTCCTCTCTTTAAGTTGTTCTTTCAGAGCCATGTCAGTGAAAAGCTCCTATTACAGTTCATTTCAAGCGCAGTTAGGAAAGAACAAAATGGGTTCTGAATAATGGAAGGGCATAAACTGTGGCTGTGCAAAGCAACATTATTGAGGTTTACCACCAGAAGTTTCAACTGTGAATAGTCATTATCATTGATTGTCCCTATGATTGCATGCTATGTCTCAGAATATTTCATGTGTCATCCTTAAAAAATAGGGTCACAATTTCCCATTTATTACAAAGTGTTAACTCTCAGATTCAAAATACATTTTAATCAAAATATTGAAAGTCAAGTTTGTTTTAATCCCCGAGTCTTTCTACCAGCCATGAATTTTGGTATTCAAATGGATAAACACTCACCACAAGATATTCTATACTGGCAGATGTTTCTAGAAAAATTCCAAATCAGTGACAGCCTAGGAAAATAACCAACTTCAAAGGCCCTTAGCAAGCAAGTTGAAAATAAGAGGCGTACTGTGAAGGGAGTTTTGAAAAGCCTGTACAAGAATCACGTTGTGCATCCCTTGGGACAAAGAGATAATGTGGTAGTCAACGTGAATGAGAATAAACGGAACAGGTGCAGCTCACCAGTGAGAGGACAAATACTAGAGAGAGAATTCATCCTTAAGCTGGGCAAGGAAGCCCTAACCTGACTCCAGGAAACATGCAGGAACATGTCAGCAGAGGGTCAACTGGCTAGGTTAGCCTGTGCCCCCAGAAGCCTTCAAAGGAGTAGAAGGCTTACTCCCAAAATCCATCAATTCCAATGCACATCTCACAGGGAGGCAGTCATTAAAGTGACCAGCCCTCCTGGTGACTTATTTCAAATCTCCATCCGATGTCAGTCAGCCATCTTCATGGAAATTAAATGGTAAACCTGAATAGCCTGAGAAGTCATTGCTTCGTCCTAAAATTGTGGAAGCTGCATTTCCCACCTTTCTAACCAGCATGAAAATAAGATCACTACAGGATAATGTCATTGCCTCACACTGGTTTATTGCTCAGAGGCTGAAAATGCATTATACAAATGAGCAGACTAGCACACACCCTTTCTCTTACATAATAAGTACTGTGGCTGCCCATTTATTTCTTCCAAAGAGCATCTAAGAAGCTTAGGGCATGGGCATCATTGAAATATTAAGTTGTTGCCTTCTTTCTTGGTGTTTAAAAATGTCCAGAATGCTCACAATGAGGTGACTTCGAGGATTGTGCACACAAAATTTCAAGATGGCCTACATGTTTTCCATATTTTACTGTGTTTAGACTTGTGGTATGGAATTATTAAGGAAACGAGTCACTCATTTTTCCCAGGAAACAACTGTTGAGTAGCTACTATTATGCAAGGCACATTTCTAAAAGTTGGAGTTAAGACAAAACAAAATAAAACTAATGAATCCAGCTTATAGCTTGGGGAGCCAGAGGTATTGGTAAGTAACTGTATGAAGCATATGAGAACATATCCAAAAATAAAACAGCAGGGTGCTGTGACCAACCAAGATCCTACCTTTAAACCAACCTAGGAGAGTTAGGGGATAAGCGAGTTTGGGACAAGAAAAATGATAAAGTTTTTTTGCTGGTCAGACCTGGAGACGAATGTGACAGATCTGACCTTTGCCTTGACATTTGCAGAGCCTCCTATTATCTCCTCTCGACAATAGGCTACAAGACTTGATTTTGAAAACATTCCAAGACATAATATTAAAAAGTCAAATAAAATGACTTACGATTCACTTCAGAGACCTTTGGCACTTCATTTTATTTTAACCCAGTTGCAGGCAGTAACAGCAAGTAGTACAATTCCTTTTCCAGTGTTTTGCTCTTCCATATCCTTCTTGGATGCGACCATGGGCATTAATGAAGATTTCTCACATCTTTGATACTTAGGTTGTTTCTAGACATTGTCTCAATGTAAAAGAATGATGCAAGACTGTCCAACAGGTTTACATCAAGCAGAAGTGTTCTATCAGACCTTTTAATTCATAATTTAAAACTTCACTTTAAAAATAGGTATACTGGAAACTAGTTGATATTTCTCAAATGGGTAAAACTGATTTTTTTCTCAAAAAAAAAAAGCTGAAATGAGTGAACACTAGAGTTTCCCAGAGTAGATCAGGCGTGAAGATAAAATTCAAATTCTTCACTGGCTGGGAGATGTGCAATCTGCTTTTCACTTCTGTCATTCCTCTTCCCTCCTTTACCTCGCCTAATTCCCATGGTGCCAGGGTTCGCTTTTATGCCTCTTTCCTGCCTTCCTCTGAACAATTTTTGCTGGGTCCTCTGCTAAACAGGGAAGCCCCCTATCCACTACAGGAGCCTTAATCATTTAAGGAAAAATTAAAATAGCCATTCTCTGCCTTATCTCAAGCAGAAATCTTCCATCCCCCTTTATATAAACACTGTTTTCCAAAACCTTGGCCAACACTCACCTAGACAACTTTACCCAGCATAGAGCCTTTTGTAGCATTTTTTTCTTACCCGGTGGAGCTTTTACTTTCCTGGCTGGAAGCATTGGGCAAACAGCTGTCTCTGGGCTGCCTAGGACATGTTCTCAGCATTGGCTTCACAGCAGAGCAGAAAGGAATATATGGACAAACACGTTTCTTGGATTCTTCTTTGCCAAATATTCCTTCACTTTTCAGGATGAAGCCAAATAAGAAGGATAACAGACTGGTCATTGATAAGGTCCTGAAGCAGGCTGTGAGGATCTATGATTAATACATCAACCCACAATTCAGTGGGCTAGTGTTTTACCCCAGGATGTTTTCTTTATTTGTATGCTTTATATCTTTAAGAAAAGAAACCCAGAATTTTCCCACTGCATGCTTCCAGTTTCCATCTTTGTGGACCATGATGCCAGCTAAGGTAGGTATAATAAAATCAAACTGGCAAGGCAGGAGTAGATCATTCTGCTATTTTTCTGCGTCTTTGAACTGCACATTGGAATTGGGCTGATCAAGCTCTTTTAACATGACTGTGAGGTTCATAGCACTCTGCTAAGCTCTGTGATCGTCAATGATTCTAAATTTTCCAGCATAACCATGCATTGTCATCAAAGTTAGAAATCAAATAATGATGTTGGAACATAGCCTAATAAGAACCTGATGTTTGTTTCTTTTTAGCATTGCTGATGCTCCTAGAAGTACCAGCCAGGACACTCATGGACACCAGTAAAATGGCACAGAAGAGGATGGGAGTGAGGGGTGAGGGGGTGCATAGTTCTGGATGATCTGGTGGTTTTTGGAGCAGTTACTGACATTGTGAGCTGAAAATTATGCAGAACAACTTCTCATCTGTCTGGATGCTAACTACTCCCTTGACCCCTTTCCACTAAAACCCAGTAATTCTCCACAGGCAGTTGTAACAGAGAATATTTCTAAATACTTTCATATATTTCTAAAATGTATTTCAGGTATGTGATTGTTCCGAGGTGTAAATCAAGGTGCAAGACAGATGTCACTAGTGGGGCTCTGGTACTGGGGCCTTTAAATGTGAAAATACTTATTCCATAATGACAGAAATCTCCAAAGGAAACAAAGAATCAAGACTGTGTCAACAGTAAACTCTGAGGTGTCCCCAAGACACAGCTTGGGTAGACAGGACTTTTGGGAGAAAGGCCTAGGTACTGAAACGACAGGAAAGATAAAGAAGAAAGGCAAACTCTTTAGAGGAGTGTATCCATTCCCTTCTGGAACCAGGGAATGTTTGTGATTCTTCCCTTCTATAAAAAAGGAACAAAAATAGTTTCCTCTGACTCAGAAACCACTTGGGAGATAAAAAGTTACCCTAGCAGAATAAGAAAGACTAGGAGAACACACACTCAAAGATGTTTGTTTAAAAAAATGTCTAAATGAAATCAGAGGAGAGTGGCAGAGACGGCAGCCACCCAGGTCCCCAGAGCTGTAGAGAGAAGGGTGAATCCTTTAGGTGCTATGTCCTGTGATCTCCATGATTGAAATCAGTAGTATTACCTTTTAAATTTTTTTTAATACATCGGCTCTACTTTTTCTTCTCTCACACAAAGAAATATGAGAGAGGGAGGCAGATCTTTGGAGTAGGACGGGTCCTTTGGGAGTCCTGCAATCCCAACTCAACTTTAGCATCTTATTCTCCTCCTTTTTCCCAGTCAATAACCTACTAAGTCTGGTTAGTTTTGTCTATGTGTTCATGGGTGTGGGAGCAGGCACAAGAGCATTGGCAAACTACCATGGCCTTATCCTCCTCAAAGAATGGCTTTCCCATGTCTGGGAGCTATCAACTTTCGAAAGCTCTTCAGTTAGTGGATGGACTCTGGAAGCACCTTCCCTGCCTTTGCCAGAATTTTGAGTGTGTTTCTGTCATATGGAGAACCACAGCTGCTGTGGGTATGTGAATGAAACGCCTGTGTCATGCCCAGATGATAGCATTTTATAGCACTTCCATCTACCTTCCAATTCTTACATTACTATAGTGTGTGTTCTTCCATGATACACCCTGAGACTGGCAGGGTAGGGGTGGTTGATGAAGATGCCCCATTTAGAGATGAACACTCAGTCTCTTATTCTCGGCATTCTAAAAGAAATTTCCTATCTCTGGGTTAATGTCTGCTCACTGACAAAAGAAGATTTTCTAACCAAAGTATAGAGGAGTACATATGTAAGAGTATCAACATAAGTATTTAGAAGGAAACTTGATAGCATAATCAATCAGGAAAACAATACTAGGTTCTACTCCAGGTCCTGTGCACTCCCCTGTCTTGGGATTTTGAGCAAGATTACAATACTAGGCATGAAATTTTCTCCTTTGGAGCAAGCCTCAAATGTTAGCTATTCCATTAACAGTTGTGCCGGTATTGTACACCATAATATTCACTCTGGTTAGTTGGTCCTGTTAGATAGATGAGGCAGAAGTAGGAGCAGGGCAGGGGGAGATGGATAAATATGATATTTCACTTTATACACATATGATATCCACAAGAAGAAAATTTATAATTAAAAAGATTTGAAGCTATATGTTTCAAAAACAGGTTGGTTTATTTGCTTTGACTTTTTCCATTCAGTATAAACTTACAAAGCTAGGACAAATAATCACTTTTCTTACTGCCAGGTGATAAAAATTAAAAAAAAATTAAAGTTAAGAGTTCTTTTCGTCTAATATTTACTTCAATTTAATACAGAACCCATTTATGCTTTTAGGTAAACTGAAGTCTTGCCTAAGTGAAAACAACTAAAATCTAGTTCAAACAATTATTATATTCTAGCTTACAAATAAAGGTTAAAATGAAGGATTACACAATCCTTAACCAACAGAAAATAAACCAAAAAATTGTAAAAGTATGCATGGGTTCCATAAGAGTTCTTTAAGCATTTTCGTTTTGAAATCCTAAAAAAAAAATTTCAAGAGTAGTGTGTGCGTGAAGGGAGACCACTTTCTCAGCCTATTTTCCACACTGTGACCATCTGATGAGTTCCCAGTAAAGCATTTCAGTTCCTCAGTAGAAGGTGGATCCTTCTGATCTATCCACTGTAATGTTTTATTTTCATTGGCTGATCTAGATGGTATAGTTCTCCACTACATAGCTCAGCCCTTGAGCTAAAGTTGCTGCATACTAGATGGAAAGTGAAGAGTTTAGCACAAATGACTTTTGAAAGTCTCACAAAATATTTTAAAACATTATAACCAACCAACATGGGATGAATTTCTGGCACGCATAAAAGCAGACATGGTGAGAAGGCAATACAGAATAAGGCTTGAGATGTAGAATTGACTTTAATTCCTGGTTCTTTGAGATTAGACTAAATATGCAGTGCCTTAAAAATCTGTTTGCCTATCTGAATAAAATGGAGCTGTCACATAGAAGGCACGTGCAGCACAGGACCCCCGCTATTAGCAACGACCAACTCTACCATCATAAACCAGCACTTTAGGGCATGCTGATCCAGGACAGACTAGAGCACTCCTCTGACCAGAAAGACTTCCAAGCTATTACTTGAGAGAATATGTAAACTCTGACCTAACTACTTAGTACCATTCGGAAGAGACAAGGAGGGATGGTGTCTCTCTTGGAAATCCAATGCAATTAACCCCCCAACAAATTTATTGAGTGTTGTTCGTTCGGGAGGGTGTAGGGGTTAGGGGATTTAGAATGAATGAAATAGGAATCTTGTTCCCATGAGGCTTACACCATGATTATGGAGGAGATAGACCCGCAAGATTACAAATCCCTTAGAGGACATTCAAAGGAAGAGTATCATGAGCTTAACCTAGGAAGGCCAGGGAAGCTTTCAAGGGTGGGCAGGACTGGGGCACAAGCCGAGACTGTGAGGTTAGATGCAAAAGCGTCTTTTTATTTTCTGTCGACTGTGTTTCTCCCTGTCCCACATTCAGGGTACTTGTCGAAGGGCAAAAACTTCAAATTTCTAAGAGAAATTTAATAACTTAGAAAAGATAAATATCTGTTATCAATAAGATTAAAATAGAAACAAGATCGTTTGCTTTGCCACTACATATTGTCCAACTATTTATAATAGTTGCCCCTTCCATGATATAAGGAGCAAAGAATGAGGATTATTACCTTTATTCCAGCACTTGCCTTCTGACATCCAGTGGGCAATGACTATGCTTACCCCTAAATATTACCTGGTGTTGCTGTTGGAAATAATTGGGGGGCATAGCCATAGCTGATTAAATTATTTATATTTGTATATTTTAGCGTACCACTGAGATGGATATTGCACAATAGAGAAGAAGCCAATTTCTCTGCCAAGTACTTGTCATAACCTTAATTAAGCCGTTCATTTGGTTAAGAATCAATGATTTATAGAGGGAAGGCACAATAGCTGAGGAGAATAAAAATGCCTGATGGATTAAATTTATTGCTTGTATTCTCCACATTCGATCTTGTCAATTTTGATCAAGTATAAAGTATCACACATGTTAACGCATAATTGGGGCATATTTACTTTAAATTACAGGCTATATAAAATTAAATTTGCAAAGTCACCTTAAGCTTCTAGTTAAGGTATATGAGCTCAGATTCTCTCAGTTCTAATACTGTCAAGTGTTCACACGCACGCCTCTAAATTGTACAGTAAACTTCTAGTAGGATATAAGTGTTGATGTAAACTCAGAACTCTATGGCCACTTTTGTTCTTCATATTTTTTGGCTGTATTACATTAAATGCATAGCTTGGGCTTTGCTCTAGAAGACAGAGCTCCCTTAAAATGACACAGAAAAGCACCATCTGTTCATGTTTTTAAAAAAATGAGGAAAAGATTTTTTTAACTTGTTAAATCATGAAAAATTCTTTCTAAAAATGTATACAGAAAGNTATGGATAAGGGGTTATAATTAAAAAGGAAAGCAAAATGGCCTTCCCCAAAACCAGAGAAACCCTCCACTCAAACCCACAGCTGAGTCGATGAGAGTAAAAAACAGGACATATTGAAAAGTCTTGGAATGTGGACACTATCACTGACCATCTGGTTATAGTCATACTCAGAGTAAAATCCTAAAATTAATATTCATCCAAAAGCTTAAAATGGATATATTTTACCTGAAAGTCTTAATTCTGTCTTCCCCCAATGGAATTAGTTCAGTTTCCATTGGTGACATTATGATAATATGGATGCCAAGAGACATATAAATACCCAGCCCACTTAATCAAGATCATGAGAATGAGCGCTAAGTAAGTACACTTCCATCAGGCTAGAAAAATAATTATTGATAAAATAATAACATTTTACCAAGTACTCACCTTTAATTCCTGCGTATAGAAAAATGGGGGCTGAGAAAGTTGACCACCATTACCTTAATAGAGACTAAAACAGGAGTTCACATCTATCTGTTTCTGTGTTCCATTCTTTTCCACACTACACTGTCTCCCTAGGCTATGGAGTGAGGTTTATTTGCTCCTTTGAGCTAAGTAAGCAAGCTCACTGCAAATGTTATAGTTTATAATCCCAACTGCCCAGTTACAATTAACCTATTCAGAATTCCACAGACTCTCTCTTGTTCAAAGGCTATTTTTAATAGGTCAAGGCAGTTTCTCAGAAGCAATGATAGGACAAATGACAACTGAAGCAATGATAGGACAAATGACAACTGAGACAAATAGCACTCGGTTCCTCTCTTTTGTCCATCGTTTTTCCTTCTGGGCTCCCCATTTCTATGGGGTAGCCCTTAATGGTCATGAAGAAAATAAAATTTTTAAGATAGTTAACTTCATGTATCAACTAACACTATTTCTAGATGCTTCTATGAGATTGCTTCAGGAAAAGGCTAGCATTTGGATGCATGGACTAAGAAGATACACCTTAACCAATATTAGCAGGCATCATGGAGATGGTTCGTGTTAGTATCAGAGCAAAAGAATCAGAAGAAAGGTAGATTTTCCCTTTCCTCTCCCTCCCTGTTCCCCTTGTTCCCTCCTTTTATTTATTTGAACTAGGATGCCCAACTTCTCATCCCCTCAGATATGAGGGTACTTTCCTTGTTTCTTCAGACACAGGGACAGACACAGGGATATACACCAGCACCTCCCTTTTTAAATCACAGGCTTTGGAGTCAGGCTGAATCCACCACCAGTGTCCCCTGGATTTGCAGCTTGCAGATGGAAGACTTCTTAGCCTTCAAAATTTTTTCAACCAAATTTCATAATAAAGATGTACACCTCCCCATTGATATTAATAAATGCACTTCTGTGCATGCACTTTGTTATAATCTTTTAGGAGCCATACAAAACTATCTTTTCAATTTAGCTTCTAGACTCCAATCTCTGTCCCTCTCTCTAAACCATATGAATATCAATGTTCTCTTCTACTCTTTCCTGGAAAAGCAACTCATCTAACTGCTCCTATTTGTATCTCAATCATTCTCCCCTTAATGGGGAGAATAAATAGTAGCAAATATACACCCTTAAAATCTTAGCTGCGACTCAGTGGCAAAGGACTCACTCTTCGCTGAAAAGCTTCTGAGGGACATTAGAGCTTATTGTCACAGACCAACACAGATGAGTTTAATGTCTTCCATAAAAGAAGAAAAGCAAGGATACATGCCTAGAGTTTTCTATCTCTAATACAAGAAATCCCTAGGCAAAATTCAAATGTTTTCAGGAAATTTTTCATTAGCTGTAACTATTGTGGCTTATTACTTACAAAGATACAAAGAAATATCAAGACATGATTGTAATATTTATAGTTACTTAAAAAGACAAAGTAAACAAATACGTTATAAAATCTAAGTGTCAAGAAGTAGTAAAGAGAATGATCGCCATAAAAAAGCCATTAAATGCCTGGAGGCTATAAAATATGTGAAAGTTTCATAGTGAGGGTGAACTTCAAACATAAATTATTTGCAAGATTGATGGCAGATGGAAAGAGATGAGTGTTTCAGGAAAGAGTAGCCATTTTAGCAGTGATATGTTTAATAGTATTTTAAAAGCATAACTGGTCAGTCTAATAGCCAACAATTGACACTGCAGGAAAAAAATAGGCATCACTATGGACAAAGAATGGAAATGAAGGAAATAAAAGTCAGATTATGGTGAATCATTGAATATTGGCACAGTTGAGGCAGAGCAAGGTTAATGATGCCAATTTCTCAGGTCGAATATAGCTAACTATGTGATAGGTTACGTGCAATCTAAATTTTGACTTCGAAGGTCAATGATTACCATTTTTCTCCTTAAGGAATCTAAAGCTTTGAGAAGTTAAGGCGAATCTTTTCAAGGACATTCAAAAGAAGCCCTAAAGGCATTACAGGGAAATTAACAAGAATAGGGGTTTCCTAAGTCAAGTCCCTTGTTGGGACTCATGTGCCGAGGGCTGGCTCAGGTGCCAGAGACACAGTACATCCTATCTCCTTGGTGTTAATTTGTCCTTCTCAGATTCAGGTAGTCCAACAGAATTCCAACTCAACAAAACCTAAATCAAAGGAGGCAACACATTAACGTGGTTCCCACCCACAGGAGATCCCAGTCTTAATAACCTTGAGGCATATTTTGCTTAAATAATTAAGAATTCTGTAGTGAAATATATGAATATTTACATAACAATGTAATGAATGAACACTGTATTTCCAGTCCATGTTAAGTCTTTCTAAAAAGCTAGTTTGCCACAAAGTTTTATTATAGGGTTTTTATATTATAGGTCAAAATCCAGCATTGGCAGTGAAAGGATGATTCATGTACTTTTTGTCTAAACAAATGTTAAGAGACAAAAAATGAAATGAAAACATTCATTTACATTACATTTTTTGGATACCAGAACTGTTGTCAGAGTCCCCAAAGTAGAAGATGTCTTCTGGTCCTTCAGAAGAGTACAAAAGGTCCAACTTCCCTCCCAGGCATTGGGCAGATGATTAATTGCAGTGGGCAGAAGTCAGTCCTACACAGCACTGCATTTGGGAGTTCTGGAGACCCTTAATATTCAGACTCTTATCAAATTCAATCTTTCCCACGTTTAACTGTTTGAGTACAAAAATCATGCTGCCAATTCTGTGGTGATCTCATCTGCTTTCTCCCTGGAGAGGATAAAAAAACCCCTCAGCCAGCTAGCTCCCTTTCCCCCAACCCCAGTATTTCTCCCAAGACCTGATTATGCCTGAAGAGACATGGCATCTCGACTTTTTCTACCATGCATTTGGAGTCCTCTTCCCCAACCCCACTGAGGATACTGACATGAAAAGACAGTGACAACCAGATCCTGACAGATAATTTCTAGCCCAGTTTCACTGTGACCCCACAGGGGCTTCCGTGAAGGCCATTTTCAGAGCTCTCTTGTCTCTTTCCATCTGTGCTGCACTGAGCTCAGAAGGTCAGGGGCATATTGTGTGAACAGTACACATGCCAGACTTTGGAAGCCAGCGAAGGAAGGAGTCCATCCCACCTCAAATACACTCAGCACATATCCTGCTGGAATTCAGAGCAACGTGTATCCTGTTGAAAGGTCCCTTCTTAGACCTTTGGTTGCCTGGCAACAAGACCATGCTTCTCTCCAATTTTTTGGGGCGTTTGATTAGTTAGCCTATTCAGCAAAACACAGCTTCTGTTATACCCCATCTATATTCTCAGTAGGTACAGGTACTCGAAACTCTATATTATATAGTTATTTTGGCTACATGATGGCAGTGTGAATCTTAGATTTCCTTGCTACACACTTGTACTTTCTATATGCCATTATTTCCCTAGCAGTTTTAAATTTACTGTGTCCAAAAAATTCACGGTGGGCTCTCATCTTTTAAGACAGATGCCTACAATACATATGCTTGCATTAGACAAAGGTTGGCAGGGTAATAGCGCAATACAAAATAGCAACATTCCCTTCATGATAGATATCAGCATTTTTAAGTGGTCTTCAATAAGTAATTTTCCAATTTTAAGAAAGTATTAACATGACAGAGAAACTATGTAGTGTCAGTTGGCATCGAAATACACACAAAATAATTGTAACAAAAGAACTATGAACACATATACACATTCTCAACTCTAATAAAATGAGTGCCATTATAGAATGTGGTAGCTTAAGGGAAAATGCTTCCCCCCATACACACACACACACATACGTGATTTATATGTTTGAATAACTTGGTCCCGAGTGGGTGGAACTCTGTTGGAAGGATTAGGAGATGTAGCCTTGTTCGTGGAGGTGCCTCACTGGAGTTGTGGAGCAGCTTTGAGATTTCAAAAGCTACAGGCCACAGTGCTCCGTATTTCCTGCTTGCTGTTAGAGATGCGCGCTCTCATCTGCTGTCTCCTACCTCTTCTGCTCCACCATTATGGAAAACTCTCTGAAACCATATGCCCAACTAAACTCTCTGTTAGACATTTCCTTGGCCATGATGTTTTATTACAACAACAGGAAATTCGCTAACACTCAGGCATGAGACAAGGATGTTTTGTTAAATTTGGAGACTTTGACTTTAAATCAGTCTTAAAAACAGCACAATATTACTACATTGCCAGTCATTTGTTTCAAAAGGCAGAAGGGATGATCTCCATCACTCCAAGGTGACCCAAGTGAGCAGATTCTCATGTCTTAGAGCTTAAATGTAGTTTGGACCCAAAGTATGTTTACTCAGGAACAATTTCTATTTTTCTAGTTCATGCTAGAAACATGAAAGAGTTTGAGAGCACAGATCAAAAGCAGTGGGTCTCTGCCCTTCCTAAGTTCAGAACCTATTAATAGTAAGAGTAGGGGATGAAGACGTTAGAAGCATCATGCACTGCGGTAATTCTTCAGTCATGTTGATAGATGTTTTTCCATGTATTTTGTAATTTACCGTATTTGTTATTTTATTTATGTGAAAATACAGTTACTAAAACTTGGTTTTCAGTATTATTTAAATGACACCTTTAAATATGATTATCTCATGACTTCAGAATCTACATTTATGCCGGTGCTAATACTGCATGCTCAACTATTCATTCATCGTCAAAAGTAATAAAAAGTGGATTTAAATATAAATTATTTGGTTGCAGCACGTGAAAGCAAAATGATTTCAGAGGATATTTGTCAGTCACCTAAGTAATTACAAGTAGAGTATTGAGTCAACCTTCAATGTGCCATTTTGAAGTTTGTCTTGCCAAATTCAAAAGTCGTTAGTACTATATACATGCTGTAATCGCAGATTTAATTCAACAACATGTCATTGTTTAATTTTTGTTTTGGTCTTTAATTTGTTTTGTTTTAAGAAAAGCTTTTGTTATGTCAGCCAGACTGGTTGTGAGCTTCTGGTAATCCTGTTTCTGCCTCCCAAGTACAAGGGTTGGGTTGTACCAAGCCCATTCTTTTAAATATTATTCTTTATAGTCAATAAATGCTATTAATACTAATTTTACCCCACAGTGGTGGAAGACAGCTACTTTATTTTCTACTCATACTCCTAATTTTCTGTCTCTTCATGAAGGCTGCTAAACTGTGATGAATCAATAAATAAATGAAAGAATGTATGGGGTGTTTTATTTTAAATCTGTAACTATTTGTTTCCCTAACTCATCTGTGTTTTATACTTGAATAACTATTTCTGTTTTATACTGATATGTGCTTATATAATACAATAAAAATAACATTGACCCTTTAAGATTATAGAGATAAATCTAACTAATGCTTCCCTTTCTTCATGATGATGCTGCAAGTCAAGTTTTTTATTTCAAATCATTTCAAATTCTAAACTTCCACATGCTTAGCCATAGCCAGACAGTGGTGGTGGACACCTTTAATCTCAGCACTCAAGAGGTAGAAGCAGGCAGGTGAATCTCTGAGTTCAAGGCTAGCCTGGTCTACAGAGCTAGTTCCTGGACAGCCAGGGATATATAGAAGAACGCTGCCTTACAAAAAAAAAACTTACACATCCTTTTTTTCCTACCTTTATCCTTTACCTTCTAGAACATGACACCCCAGCACCCTTCCTCATCCCTAATATCATAAAAGTGGAGGAATAAAAAGAAAGAAAATAAAAAAGAGAAAGAGAGAGAGAAAGTAAGTTAGTTTAAATGATCACAGAAATAAGTCAACCTGAAGTTCAAGCGGGCAATGTATCTTGCTTCTAGATCCTAACCATGTCTCTAATGTTTTTATGGATGATGGGATGGTGGACCTTCTCATTAGGGTGTGTGTAACCCCAAAGGTACCTTTGTGTGCTCAAGTATCTATAACTCTAAATGTGGACCATGAGCCTCCAAATTATAAAGCTTGAGAGGCAGACAGGGAAGGCAAGAAAATACCATGGCTCTTGGCTTAGGTACTCAGATCCACTCTTCCTATCCTAACTTTCTTATGGTTAGGAACCCTGAAAAGGCTGAGATCTAACTCAGCAAGTCTCAAAGTTTGAAGCAATATTTGTTGAAAAAGAAAAATCAAATGTATTTATAAAAATTTCTTAGTTCTATTTTTTTAAGCATTTTGGGGACTTTTAAGTATTTTAAATATGGCTTTCAAGTGTACATTTGCTCTGCACCCTCAAATATGGGTGGATATTTGTGGAACACAGTAACAGTACATGATATGGTAATTATTACTGTATAAGATCTGTTAATGGTCAGTCCATACAGACTTTATTGGACATTGTAAGCTAAAAGCACTTGACTAGGCATGTGATGGGCTCTGTACATGTTTTCTAAGATTCGTGCATTAAAGCCCTGGTCCCTGTTCAGTGCCTTTGGGAAGTAACTGAACCTTCAGAAAACGGAAACTAAGCCCACTGAGAGCACAACCTTTAAGAGGATTATGGGACTCAGCCTCCTCTTGTCTGTCTTTGCTTAGGGGCTCACGCTGTAAGTTAGTTGTCTGCTCCAGCAAGTGCACCCACCATGACATGCTGCCTTCATGAGATGCTCAGAGTTACAGGAACAGTTAGACTGTAACTTCCATAGTGAGCAAAAAAAAATAATTTCTTTTTTTGCATGTTAATTGTGCCTCAGTTATTTTGCTATGGTAATTCAAGGCTGAGTAATATAGAAAATATGGATTATTCATAGGCATTTATTAGAAACTTATGTCAGAACACCATCCTAGGCGTGCTTGGGAAATGGAAAGAACTTGAAAGAAATCATCTCGGATTCAGAACAGTTATAAACTGGTTGGCTATTATAAAGCAAACACTTCTGGATCTCCAGAATAATCTTAGATGTGTTTAGAATTTTAAGAAACCAGTCTTCTACAAGCTTATTAAAGAACAGTCTCCACTGAATTAATGTCACTTGGGTTCTGTAAATCTGTACATAATGCCATTCTTCCTTTGTCTGATTAAACTGTCCTGTCTCTCAAAGGCTCTTAAGTCTGGCCTCCGGGGTAAAGCCTTCTGGTCTGGTCTCCTCTGCGCTACTCTTGACTGTTTCTCTGAACACCAAGTGCAGCCAAGGTTATCAGCAGAAGTATTGCTTTAATTATTCTTTACTTTTGCTAATTACTCTTTGTTCCTATGGAGACTGTTTTACAAGGACAGAAAAGTTACCTTGTGGTTTTTACATAATTTTCGCTGAATTACTCTTTCCTTCCAGCCCTGCCCCCATTTCTTGTCTTCAACACATATTCACACTCCATAAACTTCTCAGGTAGTCTTTCAAAAAGCTCTGTACAGCCCCCAGTTCCACTATTTATCAGTAGCTTATATCCATATGTCACTTATCTGTAGGAACTTCTGGTTGTCCCATTTGGTAGAATACACTCTACAGGGTCATTTCCCATAATACCCGACAGGGGGAGCAGGTTCACATCCTTGTTCTGGTGATCATGGGGAGAACTGAGCTGCCTGGCCTTCTTAAGTGGGCTAGTCTTTGAAGAAGGAAGTAGCCCTCACACAGAGAGCCATGACTCCACGTTAGGCCCAATCACATAATCATGCTCTACATGGCAACAATCAAGCAAAATGACTGGTCAATGTGCCTCTTGGGATAGACATGAGGGCTTGGGATTTTGGTCAACGAGACCAGTCTCTTGCTTCTAGCATAGGTCTACCACTGAAGTCAGGGTGTTTGTCAGAGTGTAGCAGCCTAGAACCCATGCAGATTCTGAGCTGTGTCTTACCTATGTCGGCCCAGTACGGCTGCTGCTTTCAGAATGCAAAGAGCTCCACAGAGAAGGCTTTTTGATTCATTCTTGCAGTCCTCCTATGCCAGAAACTCTAAAAACCAGTGCGTGCTTATGAGTGCTACTCAGGATGTGGAGAGAGAACCAGTGTGTGCTCCTGGGAGCAACTCAGGATGTGGAGAGAGGACCAGTGCATGC
>LOJH01019183.1:0-10161 GCA_001685095.1 Ellobius talpinus | reverse complement strand
CAGGATGTGGAGAGAGGACCAGTGCATGCTCATAGGAGCAACTCAGGATGTGGAAAGAGGCTGACCCCATCGTCTGCAGGTTGTGCAACATTGTGTAAGTTTTAAATATTTCCATTTTTTAAAAAAAGTTAACATTGAATTGCAGAATTATCTTTGTTCATTTTTTTCTGATTAACTTCACTCTGGAAAATACTTTTTAAAAAATCACAAAAACAAGAGACCATTTAAAGTTAAAGAAAAAGATTCATTTATAAAAAGGTTATAAAAAGGAGACAATGGAAATGAAGAAGAAGTAATAGAACCACAGAAATTCCTATTTGACGAAAGTGGTCGCGAGGTATTAAACACATCCCATAGGGACAAATACAAACAGAACTGCAGTTAATGACAGGAAAAAGACACAATCAATCATCGGATTCACTCCCACACCAAGGCTCAGGGATCGTTGTTGAAGAGACTGTGAAGGCCAGAAGATAAGGGAGTTTTCTGTGAGACTGTGTCTCTTAGTAATGTCAGAAGCTCCATACATAGAGTCTCACCAGCGAGACTGCCAGATCTTGAACTGAACAAGGATAGCAACGATAGGCATGCCAGGTGGACTGAGAAAAAGCCACAAGGATTCAACCTAACACAAAGAATGCCAGGCAACCAAAGAATGATGGGAGGAGGAGATGTAGCCTTCCTCCAGGGAAAAGCACACCAATAGATTTGATATCAAACAGTCATCCCTGAAATCATTCATACAGTAACATTATACAGACTGAACTGGTTATATTTAGAAACATATAAACATGTGTGTGTGCGTGTGTGTGTGTACACACAGGCAATTAATGGTTAAAGAGGTAATCAATTTAAAAGAGAGCAATGGGGGGTATAAAGAAGTGGGAAAGAAAAGGGAGAAATATTATAATTGTATTAAAATCTCAAAAATAAGAGATAACATTCATTTCTAAAAGACATGGAAAGGAACGGAAAGAGAATGTAAACTAATTATCAGTCAGGACATAAAATTCCCTCTTCCATGGGTTCAGATAACAGTAGTGTTTCCATACCTTTGTTTTAAGAACCATAAACACCATGACATCACTCCAGACCAGAGTTCAAAGAAGTATCCCAAGCCAAGTGTTCATGGTGGTACATGCCTTTCACCCAAGCACTTGGGAAGCAAAGGCAGAAGGATATCTGTGAGTTTGAGCCCAGTCTGGCCTACGGAGTTAGTTCTAGGACAGTCAAGGCTACATAATAAAATCCTGTCTTGAAAATAAAAAGTATTTCAGTAATGAGGTAGAAGCAGAGGGGTTTTTGTTTTGTTTTTTAGTTTTATTATTATGATGATATGTAAGAGGATCTCTCCAATGTTTTAAGTTAGTCTTCCAAAATTACTGTTTCTAGGATCCAGGACTTTAATAGTATTGAATACTGATGCTGTGGGGGTCATAGAATAAAGTAAACATTTGTAGTTTTTATGCCAGTTGAAGAGTAGAAATAAATGCACTGTAGTGACTGGCTAAAAATGAGGAACAAATGGCTTGTTCTTATAAAACCTGAGAAGCCAGACCTTGTAAAAATAACCCTGCAGAACACGCTAGCACTTAGCAAGGCATCTGCCACTTAGTAAACTTGGAACAAACACCAGTATTATAAATATTGGAATATAGTTGTGGATACATCAGAGCTACTAAATTGTTACTTGCTCACTGGTTTATTAAAATAATTGTTTGGAACACAGGGAACAAGAGAATTGAAAGTGGGCTTTGGTCACATATTTATGAAGAGTAACATAAAAAAATGAAACACTAGCTCCCCGAATTGCTTAAATCACTAATTTCTGCATACATTGTATATACTCCAACTTGAATTCAAAATAAAGGCACAGTATTTAACATACTTAGCCCAGACACAAATTATTAGATGAAATATCCTGCAGACAGCATAGGTTTCACCAAGATGGTGCCAAACAAGGAGATGAAGATAAATATAGTCAATCTCCCAGATGTTTCCAAAGAGTCAGATGCTCCTTAGAGGCCTAGATGATTTAGTGATACAAATTAAATCTCAAGTTTCCCTTCTGTTGTTCTGTGAACTTGCAAATAACAATAAATCAGGAAGTATTTAACAAAAATTGAAGAAAGAAGTTGTGACTCCTTAGGACATAGTATGTATTGGGTAATTATAATTAAGAACAAAAGTCTCAATGGCAGAATCTGCCATTTATTGAGGTCTCATCTTAGATGAGACAACATTGAAACTTTTATGTCATTGTTTATTGTTTTGGTTTTAGTTTGATTTAGATTGTTTTTTGAACCAGAAAAAAACGCACACACACACACACACAAAAGCCCAGGCTATCCTTGGAATTGATACTTAGCCAAGGGTGAGTGGAAACATCTGATTCTCCTTCCTCTTCCTCCCAAGTGCTGGGATGACAGACCTGTGCCCCATGCCTTGCTGTCTGTGTTTTATAAAGTGTATATTGGAAATGAGTCTCCAAGACCCAACCAATCAACTTAAGAATCTAACACTACCATATGTCTTATGCATTGAGGTACCCATCCTGATCACATCATAGATGATACAAACCATATTGTGTTCATTTTCCTTGGTTTCTCATTGCTTTTGATCACATGTATGCTACTAAGTGATGCCTTTTCATCCTTCTCAATGTCAAAATCACGCTACATACTTCATTGTCTTTAAGTCAGTATTAGAGCTAACAGTGAGCTATGTTCTAGTCTGTAATCATTCATTTTTTGGTGCTGTGTAGCAGTTCACTGTTTAATAAGCAAAATGTGCATGTAGACATTCATGCTGTTCGTAGCTTTGGCAATTACAAAGATGCAACAAAGCAAAAAGGCTAAGTATGTTCTATTAATTTAGTACTTATTAGATAACAGTATTATACAGTAATTGTTAATGGCTCTAGAAAGAAGGTATTGTCTTGCCTCTCTCCTATTTACCTGAGAAATTTTCTCGGAATTTAAAATAGTCTTTATAGACTTCTCTTTAATTATGAGTCTTTTCAGAAATTTAGGAGACTTAAAAGTTTTTCCAGAGACCTTTTGTTTCTATGTTTTTGGGGAATAAATCACATTCACCAAGAAATATGCATTACCATGTCTTCCTAGATTTTGTAAGACAGTAAAAGAATTTAACTCTGTTGTGATTCCCTTTAAAAAAGACACAGTTATTGGTCAGGCGTGGTGGCAAGCAACAGCAATTCTATCACTGGGAGACTGAGCTCAAGGCCTGGAGAAATTTATCATAGGATGCTTTCACACACAAAGGTGGAGATAAGAGGGAAAGGAAGCAGGGAGAAAATTGAGTTTGACAGACACGCATTCACTTTTCTTTCATAATTTCCCTATATTGAGGTTTTGGGAAAACAGAAGTCTAAGATTTTAAAACATTAAAATACATTTCAGGAAATGCAAACATATTGAGTATTTGCTCAGGTTAAAAGAATAGTGAGTAATATTGTCCAGATGTAAAGGGGAACACATATAAATTATATGTCCGTATAAATTATAATTATTGGGAAAATACTGAAAAACTTACATAAAAAAGACTTATTTCCAAATCACCTTGGTTCAACTACCTTAACAGCAACGATCATAGCAGGTAATTTTGAGGAGTGATCTCTCTTGTTTCGCATTAATTCAGTCAAAGTTCAATGTACAAAGTACATTTGAAATTACAGACTTGGACTTCTGGTTTCAAGAATATAGGGTGTTGCTACAAAAATCCAAACTGCTGCATGCCACATTACTAACCGTCCCTTCTGCCAAACGCAGAAGTTAGAGAGGATACATAGATAAGCGTCTAATCACCTGAAATAGTCTAGGAATTTACTAAATAAGAAGGACTTCCTGCCTTGAATTAATATGGTAATTTTTCTCCCCTCACTTCTTCCCTCAGTCTCAAATGAGCAACTTCCTCAGAGCCTTTGATAAACTGTGCCTCAGCTACTTTCGCTATCTTCATCTCCTCAGGACAGCGTCCTTACCCAAACAAACGCCTCTCCTGGAAAAGCCCTTTACTGCCAGAAATCTCCTAAATGCTACGCTCAGAATCTTTTTCTCAGGATCCCACTTCTCTTTCCCAGAGACTCGCCCACTGCTTTGTAGCCTTTCCAGGAACCTCTCCTCTTCTGACTCCTGCTCCTATGGTCACCCATGTCCTTCCCTCCTATCTTCTAACCAACATGGCAGCCCCTTTCCTGCAATGTTTTCCCTCACCCACCAGCCTTTTCTCCTGAAACCACTTGCTGTGTCCTTCACAGCCCAACCAGCCTGCCATTTCCTTTGGAGTCCCCTTCTGGAAGATGCCAGTCATTTGATTTTCTGTGTTTCTCCTTTCCTTACGCCTTTATTCTGGTGATTACCAGTCTACACACTCATTTTCCACTCAGAGTCCTCTGTCTCTACTCAACTGCCAAATCCTTGAGAGCGGAGCCTGAATTTCATTCACTTTGCTATTTGCAGTAGGAAATCTTAGATGTTCTGTGAATGACTAGGTAAACAAGTTTGAAATGAGTTGGCAAATGATGAAGTATAAGAGAGAGAAAGAGAGAGAGAGAGAGACCACTAAATAATAATCTGTCATTTGAAAAGAGAACTAAACAAGCAAAACCAATGTCCCTCTGAACTGTGACTGCATCAAAACCTAGGGAGGATATTAAAAAGAAGGTGTTTGATTCTTCAGAACTAAAGCCTGTCCAGTAATTACAACAGATCTAAGAAAGGCTGGGCGAAGGCAAAGCTTAACTGGCTTGGCTGTCCTAAAGAAAATCTAATTGTGTAGCAAATGTTAAATCTGAGTCACTGCCACAATTATTTCAACACTGTTGCCGCCTCCCTGGCCCACACGACTAAATTAAAAGACAAAAGACTAAAAGTGCTGCTAATTTCACTTATATGTGGCAATTACTTGGGCTCAAATACCGAAGAACAAATATTGGTAGTATTCAAAAATAAATATGATGGGGTTTTTTTTTGATAACTCCTCTTCCAGCATCTCCTCCTGTTGATGGGAATTGTAAGTACACTTCAATGCCTGCATTGGGTCACTTAGTTCAATACATTATGTAAATATCATTTTCAAATAAAATTATATTGTGTGTAGCAATTCCTCTAAAAACATTAAGGAGGAACAGGGAGTAGCTTCACTTTTTACAGGTGAATTAACACCAACAATTGGCCAAGTGTGCTGGCAGGTAAATCAGGACCTAGTGGTTTCCTTCAAGTATCACAATGGAAAAATTACACCTTAACAAATTTTTTCCAGTGGTAAAGTGCTCTCAGGGAAGACACAGGCTGGTCTGGGAGATGCAATAGCTGAGTGGAGCTCTTGGAAAGCTGCAGCTTCAGTTCTCTGGGTGGTACCCTAGAAGACTGAGAGTCACTGGAGCAGCTAGTGATAGGAACTTATCTCTGTGGGGATTATTTCTAAACTAGGAAAGTCCTCCTTATGTCATCACGAGTATCTTAATTGACCTTTGGTCTACTATGATGGCTGACAATAGGAAATGGTCCTCCCAGCTTCCTATTGATAGATTTAATGTATGATTTCTGTATTTTATCAAGAGGAATACAATAAGGAAAGCTCGTCATTCTGGCAAGTAGCATACTTCAACATGCTTTTCTTCAAATTATCTTAGTAATAAGGAACAGAGACACAAGTGTTAAAACCCTGGTAATACATGTAAAATCTAATCCAAATTTCAAAATAGTCAACTTTTGTCTAACTAAAGAAGCAATATAGACAATAATTCAACCTGCAAGTTTTTCTTTGTTTTTGAGATAGGCTTTCTCTGTGTAACATCCCTGGCTGTCCTGGAACTAGCTCTTGTAAACCAGGCTGGTCTTAAACTCACAGAGATCTGCCTGCCTCTGCCTCCCGAGTGCTTTTATTAAAGGTGTGTGCTACCACAGCCTGGAAACTTGAGTACTTTTGTAGCTCTGGTGGCTAAGCCTTTTGGCAGGCACTTGGAATATAAAGGGACATAAAAATGTCTCTGTCATTTCAATAATTGTACTGCTCTGTGGGAATAAAAAAGTATCAAGTAAAATAAGTTATATAAAAGGAATATATCTTTTTGTATATTTAACAATTTGAAAAACCCCATTACTTAATTTTCTTCATAAAACATAGTGGTAAAAGGTTAGAGAAATAAATTATAATGTAAGAGTTTAGATACAACATTGAATTTGGTTGTTATTTTTACAATAAGAAGCAACATTATGATCAAGCATAACTGGACCACTGAATGAGAAACTAGGTGAATTTACATATTCACTTTCCTTTCACACTTAAAAATAGCTTTGTGCAACTGAAAATGAGAATATACTTCTTGGGAATTTGCCTTATATTGCTTATCCAGTTTCTTATCTATACATAATATTTAATGTTTCAAGCCATGTGTGATGGTTTACACCTGTAATCTCAGCTCTTGGGTGTCAAAGACAAGGGGATTGCCAAGGGATTGAGATTAACCTCCGCTACATAGTGAGTTCTAGATCAGCCAAGACTACAGAGTTAAGTACTGTCTCAAAGCAAACAAAGAATATGCAAAATATACCAAATAAACAACAGGTTTCCCTAGAGTTTATTATAGCATCCTTCAAAATGGGGCTGGAGAGATGGCTTGGTGGTTAAGAGTACATGCTACTCTTGCAGAGGAAGAGTTCAGTTCCCAGCAGCCCTATCAGGAGGCTCATAACCTCTTCCAATTTCCAGGTCCATGTGATCCATTGCCCTCTTCTGGCCTCTGAGTATCCCCATGTTCCTGCACAAACCCACACAAAGACATATAATTTAAAAATACACACATTTTGAAAAGAAAACTTTGTCATGTGTCCCAGTAGTCAGTGAAATGAGAAACATGATAATCAAGTTTGCCACAGACCTTACTAGAAGATAATGCTGACCTTAAGTCTCGATTCCATACATATGCAATCATAGATTTCCATATAATAAGTCATAAAGTCTGCTACTCTACTAGCCAAAATAATATTTAAGATCAAACACTTTCAGAATGCTGACAGGATGAACCATGGTAACTACATAGGCTCTTGGCTCATAAAGCGTTTCCCAGCTTCTATGGTGGCTGTTATGGGGCTATTATTTTACGTAGCAGTCCTGTAAGTTAGCTGTCATTTCTGCCATTTTAAAAATGAAGTAGCTGAAGTTCATGGAAATCATGTTCTACGTCAACTAATGTCCAGGTTGGAACACAAACTATGTATGGATTCCAATTTAAATTCCACAGCCATTGCTACTCCGTCATACAGTTTACCAAATAAGCATTTCCTTAGCTTCAAATTAAGGTTCAAAAGAAGGTTGAAGTTGACAACATTAAATACAAAACAGTATAAAATGTATTTTTGAGATGGACATAGAGGTGGTAACAAGCTATTTTATTTTTCCTAGAGCCTTCATAAAAATAGCTTTAATATTGCAACTTTGAACAAAGGCTATGTAAGGATATTAAACCAATCTGTTTCATAAAAATCTCTTGAGCTTTCTTGGAAGACAGTTTTATAAAATTTTTGAATGGAATCTGGACCCAGGCCTTGTTTCTTGGGGGATGACTCAGTGGTAACATACTTGCTTACAGTTACTACACATTCCCAGATGGCAAACCCATGGCTACATTTGGAGCAAGCAAAACTAAGAACCTGGCTTCTGTTTGGTCCTTACAAAGGCCTCTTCTACCTTAACATTTGATTCTTTTGTCCTAGCTAAAGAATCTGCTTGTAGCTTTTCACAAAGCCTCCAAGGTTACAATGGCAACTAGCCTGCCTCTTTGCATCCAAGGTAGCACATCTATCTGCTTGTAGAAGCCAAAATGTTTTAAAACAAAAAAGAAGTCAATAATATGACTCCTAATGATATTCTGCTCACCTCATAGATCTAGATCAGCAATAGCCCAGTTGTCATCAGAGGGGAATCACTCAGCAACTGATAGCTACAGATACAGGGACCCATAGCCAAACACTAGGCAGAGCTCAGGGAACCCCATGGGAGAGGGGGAGGAAAGACTGTAGAAGCCAGAGAGGTCTAGGACACCACGAGAACAGAGCCGACAGAATCAATGAAGCCGCGCTCATAGGGGCTCACAGGGACTGAACCTACAATCATGAGCCTGCATGAGTCTGAGCCAGGTCCTCTGTATAAGCCCTATGGTTGTGTAGCTTGGTGTTCTTGTGGGACTCCCAACAGAGGAAGCAGTGGGTGTCTCTAGATCTTTTGCCTGCAGTTAGGACCCTTTTCCTCCTACTGGCGCATCATCCAGCCTCAGTATGAGGGTTTATACCCAGTCTTATTGTATCTTGCCAGGCCATATTCAGTGGATATTCCTCAAAGGCCTGTTTTTTGGTTTTGGTTTTGTTTTTTGTTTTTTGGTGTTTTTTGTTTGTTGGTTTTAAAGGAAATGGTGAAGGCATGGATCTTGGGGGAGAGGAATGGTGGGGGAAGGGACAGAGGAGTGGAAGAAAGGAAACTTCCATCAAGATATAATGTACGAGAGAATAAACATTTTAAAAAACAACCTCAAAAAGACAATTGGAATATTAACAACGGTCCCTTCTATCTGGAGAGCACATTGCCACTCACAAAGTGCTTTCAGATGTTGGACCCTGCCTCCCCAGCAGCAACTTGCCCCACAGTGCAAGCGTCCCCAAGGGTTCCTTCTGTATTTCTTTCTCTTCCTTCTTTACAGTCTCCTTGGGAAATATTATTCACACCTGTGATTTCAACCACCACCTACAATGTGATGATGCTCAGATCTCTATTTTCAGCTTAGTGCTCACCTGGGAGCTGCAGGTCTGAACACGCAGCTGTCTATAGCTCTCTGGGTGTCCAGTGGAGACGCGAAGCCAACGTTTCCACTATTCTCCCTATCTGCGATCTTCTAACGTTCTCTAGACAGAACGACTCAACTGCTGCATGGCCAAAGCTGAGAATATGCAAGTCTCCGGTTCTCTCTGCCCCCAGTTCCTGTGTGTCGTTATGGCCTGCATTAATCGCCAGTGGAGTGTTTCCTCTTCCTTTTCACGTGCTGTTTTCATAGTTTGGGTCTTCACCTTCTGTTGTATGATGACTAGAAAAGCTTTCTATATGTCTTCCCTAGGTCTTGGACCCCACTGCTGGGCCATCTTCCAACTTCTGCACGGGAGAAATAATTATAGAAAAAACAACCCTACTCCTCTAGTTAAAATTTTCAGAAAAAGTAAGATCGCCATGGTCACTGGCAATAGGGGAAATCCTGACACACTTGAGCAAGTACACACTAAACTGTAGAATGTCACTCTAAATCTAAATATTTCACCAACTTTATGTTTCTCCTGCTCTGCACATAGCAAGCACAGCATTGTATGTGCTACTTCCAAAATGGGCTTAACATCCTTTACGAGTCTGGTGTCTTATGCTCTGACAGAAATTGACTTCCTCCTCCTCATCTTTCAGGGTGCAATTCTACATTCTCCCACACCACCAAGTACAGTCAGAGCCTCGATTCTGATGGAAACTCTAACTCATCAGGTCACACATACGCATGCATATCAGAAAGCCCCATTAGAATCTGAGTTATCTAGGCATAAGAATCCTTTTATTCTTTATGAGCTTAATAGAATTAGAGTCCTATGCCTTTGAAAGACAGCCCCGGCTTCACCTCAAAGACATTTGAAAAGAGCTAGGTTAAGAAATATCCTCTCCTAGGTTGTAAATTAGAATAATTTAATAGTTCCTGATCTACCTCAAAACCCTATAGTTATAATTAAATTTAAGGTATATTAGAGTAAGCAGTCACAACCCGTCAAAAATTTAAGTTTCAGTATACTGAAATGCAGAGTAAATAAAGGCTAAAGGCAATTTCTCCAGAAAAAACAAACAAAAACCATTTTAACAGGTGATAAACAAAAGCATTAATATGCTTAATATATGAAAAATTCACAAATACATGAGGGAAAAGTACTGTTTATTTTTTAATGATATGATATGAATGGCAATTCATGACTGAAGAAACAGCAGCTTAGGCTGCTGCTGTGTGAAACACAGTTGAGAAATGCAGGAAGTAGGCCAACAGTGGAAGAAAATGGTTGTTCATCTCTATACACATTTTAAGGTTGTGTGTGATGGTGGTGGTGGTGTGGGGGTTGGTGT
>LOJH01019182.1:9792-21359 GCA_001685095.1 Ellobius talpinus | reverse complement strand
GTGGTAGGCAGGTGGACCAGAGCAGAGGCCAGGGACTGCTGAACTGGCTAGGAGGGGCTCACCTCTCACTGTGCTTTAAAGTATGCCCAGCTTGGGCATGGGGGTAGGGCCAGTGAAAGTGTGAAGGTCATTCCAAGGGAGGTCACAAGGCTGCCCTGCCCCGCTCTGACTGGCACACGTCACCGCTCTGACTGGCACACGTCACCACTCTGACCTGGACTCTAACGAGCACTCCTGTCCATCCAGAGTGGACATTCCTTAGTCCAGGAGCCTCATTCGTTCTAGAACTCCCAAAAGTCTTGCTGCTTCAGACCCCGTGAATGTTGACTAAATGGCAGAATGCTAATGAGATTGATGGAGGCTTTTATCCCCTGATCAGCAAGGAGTCACGTGGTCCTCACAGAAGCTTGATGGATTAGGTATTACTGCAGTCCTCATTTTACTGGTATGGAGTCTAGAGTCCACGAGGGGTCAAATGAGAGCCCAAACAAGCTCCGTTGCTGAGAAGGAGCCTCATCAGAATCTGAACACAAACACTGCCAGTCGGTGTTTCCTGAAAGCAGGCCCTGTGCTGGCTGGGACTCCTGTGAGGGGCGTGTATTTGGGAGGAGATCTCAGGAAGTACCACAGAAGGTTGAGAACGTGAGATGAAAGGGGAAGAAGCCACAGGAGGGATGACATGGGCAGGTGACTGAGGGTGGCTGAGTCTCTGTCCCTTGGGAGACCTCCTAGGACCTGAGCCACAGAGTTGTCCCACTCAAAGGTCCTTGAAGCCAGGGTACTGTCCTTGACCCCTTATCCATTATTACCCTAGTTCTGCAAGTTGAGGGCTTAGTGGAGCTGTCATGTCAGACTTTAGGTACTAGGACAAGTCCTTGGCTGAGGATCCTTCAGGACACAGACACAGAGCCTAGGAATCCACAGTAGTAGCTACAGGAGAACAAGGCTGGAGGCTATAGGTGCATTGAATGCAGGTGACCAGTGGAGATCACAAGTAGGTCCTGATGGGACAGGAGTTGAGGCAGGTGAGATGGGAGCTCTGAGAACAGGGTCT
Organism: Ellobius talpinus; assembly: GCA_001685095.1. Taxonomy (NCBI): domain Eukaryota; kingdom Metazoa; phylum Chordata; class Mammalia; order Rodentia; family Cricetidae; genus Ellobius; species Ellobius talpinus. The sequence goes on along the minus strand of LOJH01019182.1, from coordinate 20,305 downwards.
TTTTGAAAAATGTTAGCCACACTTGTCTCTTGTAGACACTGAGCATGGATTCCCCTTCGTAGCTAAAAGCCACATTCCAAGTTCATGGCTGACAGCTAATGTGAAGGATTCACAAGTATACATTTTTAATTTAGCAGATTTATAAAACCATACACTACATCTCCAACAGCTCCAGGGCATGTATACAAATTGAATTCATAATTTAAAGTGGATGCAAGGAGTGCAGCAGCCTGGAGCAGTGTTCATCAAACCCTGAGCAGAGAAGCGGTGGCCCCTGGCCCAGGGCTGGCTGCTGCGGGCCCTGTGCTGCTGGCCGTGTGGAGCCGGACCTGCTTGTCCTGTAGAAAAACACCCTGCACTTGGGTGACCACAGGAGCATCTGCCTCTTGTTTCTAATTAATTCAGAATACAATTTAGAAAACAAGCGGGGTTCTTAGGAACCCACTGCAACCAGATGCTGGCCTAAGCGAATTGAGCTCATTGTGGGTGCTGGTGAAGGGTAGGGTTAACCTCCCAGAAGGGACAGATGCTCGCCCGCTCAGCTAGTCGCTGCCTGTGGGAACACAGGGCAAGTACCATCCAATCTTTTGATGTTTATAGAGGAGCTCGAAGCCAAATTTTTATATTAAATCTTCTGGCTCCTTCCACATTGGCAGCTAATTCAAATTTATTTTCTTTTTAAGTTCTATGTGGGCCAAATAGAACGGGCCTGAGAGCCAGCTATGGATTGTATTCAGTGAGTTTGCAAACTTTGCTGCAAAAGTCTTGTCTAAAACAGTCAGGCTGATGATGCAAAGGGAAGCCTGAGGGAAGGGAGCACGGGGTGGTGATCTTGACAAAGTCCAGCCACCGAGCACCTGCTATGTAACAAACTAGATCATTTTAGAGCTTGCTGTCTGCTCTGCGGACATCTCTGAGGCAGTTCAAAGACTGTTGAACTGTTGAAGGGAGCTCTAGAGGCAGGGGAGCAGGACTGTACCCTCCTGCTTACTTTAGCTGTCAACTCAGAGGGCAGTATCCACTTGCCTAGGCACATAGTCAGTGACCAGTGGCCATGACTGCTGTGGCCTGCAGAGCTGTTTTCCATGGAAAGAGGCCCCTGCCTGGTGTGATGAGCCAGCAGGCAGAACTGTGAACCGTGGTTCTTTAATAGTCTTTGAACTGCCTCAGAGATGTCAGCAGAGCAGACAGCAGGCTCTAAAATGATCTCGTTTGTTACATAGCAGGTGCTCGGTGGCTGGACTTTGTCAAGGTCACCTGTGTGCATCTGGTCACACCCCCCCCCAGCATCTGGAACAGGCTTGGCACATAAGATGAAGACTTGCTTGCCATCCAAGCCTGCCATCCCAGCTTTCCAGAGATGTTGCTTTGTGTATTGCTTCTAGCTGATTCTGTCTCCTCCTTCTCCAATGTGTGGCCTTCAGCAAAATAAACTCAGCCCCACCCAACATACACACAACTTCTATTTTATACTCTCTTACTTTGAAAGGAAAATAAGCAAAAGATGCCGGCATATGCAGCTTGCTAGGTGAACAAGAAGAGGCCAGAGTCCGCTTGAAGAACTTTCTTACCACCACCCAATTCCCATAGTGAGACTGAACTCCATAACAGTTCCAGGATGTACTCCCTTGGCATTCTCTATCCTTAAGACCTGGTTTGGATGGTGAATGTTGCAGAGTGCCTTTGGTCCACTGGCACACTGGGCCACCCCCATGATAGCTCAGATCACACAAGGGTGAGAATGTTCCTTATCCGATGTCCTACCCAGGTACTCAGCTCCTGGCAGGGGCAGTGTACGGGTGTGGAGTCAGAAGGATTGAGTGTCAAAGCAGCCAACACTTGCTAGCCACTGGTCATGTGCTGGCAGGCCTCATTTGAATCCTCTCAGTCTTTGTGACATCCTGATGACTTCAGTTTGGTCATTATCCGAGGAAATTAAGGTACCAAGTGGCTAGTTACTTTCCATGAGTCTTAATGTGCCAGCAAGAAGATTTACCCTGAGAAAACTGGGCTGCGACAGTGTCTTCTCAGTCCAGCGCTGCCCCTGGCAGACATGGCAACTGGCGACGTCCCCACTGACCCTCCCCACCTCACCCCTTAGATTGCCTGTGCTGCCGTGGACTGTGTCAAGGACGGGAATCAGGACCTGTGTCAGCAGGAGGCCGTGAAGGCCTATCCCTCTTTCCACTACTATCACTACGGGAAACTTGTAGAAAAGTACGAAAGTGATCGCACGGTGAGTGAAGTGGCCCCCGACGTAGCCACTGCAGAGGGCAGGGAAGGGAGGTGGACAGGAGCCCCAGCCGTTGGCTAGGACACTCTATGCTTACAATATGGGACACGTCTTCACCCTGCTGGGAACCTGTGGGTTATGTCACAGCCAACAGTGCCTCCTGGTGGATCTGCCCAGGAGTTGGTGGGGGCNGAGGGGGCGGGAGGGTGTGCATCGCTCAGGAGTTTAAGTCTGTCTTTTTTTCTCTCCTTTCCTACCCTGCAGGAATTGGGATTCACTAGTTTCATCCGAACCCTCAGGGAGGGAGACCTCAAGAGACTAGAGAAGAGGAGGGAGGAGCTGTAACCCGCCTCCTCTGAGAGAGCCCTTCCTTTACACTGTGAATGATGCCTATTTTGTTCTTTCTGAATTCATGTGTTCTGAAGACAAAGTTTTTTATAGCCACTTATGGCCTTTTGTACAATTTTGAAATAAAATTAAACCATTTATTCAGTGGTAGAGCTTATTTTTCACAGGGCCTATATAGGATCATGTGAGATGGAGACCTGTTCCCTACCCTCCCTGAGAGGCGGAGTCCATCCAGCACCACCTGCATAAAGGTCCTGGAGGGTGGCGAGGGTTTGGGGTCCCAGTCCTTCAGTCACTAGAGAGCAAGCAGAGAGACCACAAGGCACTGATGGTGGCCTGCTCTGTAATAAGAACAAATACATTACTATTTTTTTTCCTTTGCTGCTAGTGCTTTTGGTGTCGTGTATAAAAAACATTGTCAGATTTCATGTCTTCCCCCATATGTGTTCATCTAAGAGTTCCATAGTTTTAATCTTTAGAGGGTTTTGTCCATTTTTAGTTAATTTTTGCATGTCCTGAAAGCATCTTGCTTTATTTTGCATGTGAATAATGCAGTTTTCCCAGGACCATTTGTTGAAAATATCATACTTTTCAGGTGGTCCTGACAGCCCAGTTGAAAACCACTTGGTTGTATACGTGGGCTTTCTTTTTCTATTCCTTTCCCCCATATGCTATCTTTATGCTGGTGCCTCCCTGTAGTTTTGTAAACTTGGAAATCACAACTTTATTCTTCCTTTATTCTTGCCAAATGTCTATCTCTGCTACTTCTCCCCCTAAAACTATGGCAGCCACTAGCCTGTTTTTCATCTCTGTAATGTTATCACTTGGAGAATATTACGTAACTGAAATCATATACTATGTAATAATCAAGATTGCCCTTTATCATTCTGCATAGTGTCCTTGAGATCCTCGACCAAAGTTGTATAAATAGCTTTAATCTTTTTTTTTCTTTTCTTTTTTTTTTGGCCAAGCAACATTCTATTTGAACCATCTTCCTCTTAAGGGATTGTTGTGGGAACTCTTTCCCCCAGAGAGATGTAAACAACAGTCTGCCCCCTCTTTAAAGGGTACCCATAACAAACCAAAATACTATTCTGCCAAAGTCCAACCTTGGGCGCCAGTGAGTATGTTGGGCTCCTTACAGAGCTCGGTGAGGAGTGACAAGATGACAAGAGCATGGTGACTCCAAAGCCCCCACATCACAGGAAAGCCTCCAACATGGGTGATGGCGCCCCCATAGCTGCATAGATGTAGCCCCCTCCCCACTGACTTCCGTTAGCGTCACCTACACTGTATACTCTAGCACCTCTCTGGACCATGAGGCCATGGAGATTGGGTAAAATTTTATATACCTGGTAGGGAAGTGTGGGAAGGAGCAGCCAGAATCTCAGGTGACCCTATCTTGAGCATTATCAGATTAGCCATTGGCGTTTTGCATGCTGTGATCAAGAATCATAAACAGTAGTCTAGTGCTCCATGACAGGGCCTCCATCCAGCTTCTTACAGGCATGGTTGCTATCTCGTCTCACACAAAGGGTAAGTACAGTATAATAAGAATAAGGTGTATTGAGAGTAGCAGAGGCAGTCAAGTAACTTATTATAGTATTGCTATGACTACTTTATTATTAGTCCCATATTATACCTAATTTGTAAATTAAATTTTCCTAACTGTGGTGGCTATTCTTGAATTAACTAAAACCCAAATTCCTGGCTATACCTGTGAAGGATATTTTTCTTAGTTCAATCACCCACTTTTAATCTGGATCTTTGAGGTGGAAAGATAAACCTTTAATATGGACCACACCTTCTGCTGGCAACCCATATAAAGGACATGGAAGAAGGAAGTTTGGTCTTTGCCTGCATCTCTAGTGCTCACTAGCAAGTCCATTCCTTTGCTGGCATTAGAGCCGACTTCTTAAGGGTTTTGACATATACTGAAGACCAGCTGAGACATCCAGCCTCGTGGGCTGAACAACTACTGGATTCTTGGACATTCCATTCATAGACAACCATTGTTGGGTTAGCCTGTAAGTCATTCCAATAAGTTCCCTTCATACACACACACACACACACACACACACACATGTAGAGAGAGAGATTCATTCTATAAGTTCTGATATTCCAGAGAACCCTGACTAATACACTCAGGTATGTATGTAGAAAACAAATATGTAAGATTCTGTATCAGATATTCACAACACATATGTAAGATTCTGTATCATATTCAGGACACATCTATACATATATATGGGTACGTCCTGAATACCTGATGTGTATGTGTGTGTATGTATACACATATAAATATCTCTAGTTATTACCAGATATAGAACCATGTATCTATACTATATATACTGTAATAATGTAGAATCATATGTGTGTATGTGTGTGTACATATAATATATATATATGGTTCTGTATCTGGTAGTAACTGGAGCTCTTACAGCATATACTCCATGCATAGCTTTATGTTATTCCTCCTCCTTGATAAACTCAGGGTCCTGGACATGAGAACCCACATGGAGCCTAGTCCGCAGAGAAACAGGACCATGAGTCATTCATTCTAGATGTTATATCTCAGTTAATCTCATACAAGATTGTAGGCTCCCTGTCAACAAATTTATCAAAAATCTTTGGGCACCATTTACAGAACAGATCAGTCCTTGGTAGTTCATTTTCATGGAATGTATTTCTTTAATTGATTTTTCAAAGTAATGCATGTATTTAAGAAACCTTGAAAAGTACAGAAAAGCATAAAAAAATTTAAACCATGCATAGCCCCAGTATTCATCAATAGCTATTGAATATATTTTATTTTAGGTCAGGTGACCATTTGCTGTGAAACATTTCCTAGCTATTATAAGATCTTTAGTGGCATCCCTGGATGTTGGCAGCTTCTCTGTGGGTAAATATTTACTTGCAAATTCATGCCACTGGCCCTGTGATACAGTATTTTTTCAGTCATATACAATACTGGGAAGGACATTCCTGGTTGTGTTGCTTTACACATTTTCAGAAGGAACTTTCTGAATTAAGACTTATTTGTAAGGTTTGTAATCAATCACCTTGTGAGTTTTTGTTTAGAAATATGTCTATTTGTATCCCTAGTATGTGAAATTTCCTCTCTTTCTAAGTACATTAAATTTGGAAATTACAGGGTTTTTTTAAAATCTTAGCATGCTTTATTTGGTATGTAATTATATGGCACAATGTAAAATTTTATTTTATATGTGGGAGTGTTTTTTTATTCACGTGTGCTGTCTTGCACCACTTGCTTGCCTGGTGGAGGCAGAAGCCAGAAGGTATTAGATTTCCTGGAACTGGAATTATATACAGTTGTGAACCTTCATGTGGGTGCTAGGAATTGAACCTGTGTCTGGTGTGGGAGGTCCTTCTGTATGTGTGTTGCTTTCATTGGTTAGTGAATAAAGAAGCTGCCTTGACCTGCGATAGGGCACAGTAGAGCTAGGTTGTGGAGGGGGGAACTAAACTGAATGCTGGGGAAAGAAGGCAGAGTCAAGAGAAGCCATTTAGCCCTGCCTGAGACAGATGCCGGATGCTAGACGGAACAATAGATACACAAATTAATAGAAATGGGTTAACCAAAGATATAAGAGGTTGCTAGCAATACACTTAAGTGATTGGCCAAGCAGTGATTTAAATAATATAGTTACTGAGTGGTTATTTTGAGTTTGGGCAGCTGGGAACAAACAAGTGGCCTCATACCTCATGGGTCCACTGAAAGAGCAGCCAATCAGTGCTCTTAACTGCTGAGCCTACTCCACTTACATTTTATCTTGTTTCCCATCTTTATTTTAGCCTACCAAAATGTTTCAAACTCTGTGTGCACCATCCTTTTCTTTTGACTGAGGTCACTTTCTGTCACAAAGTTAAAAGACACATTTTGGAGAACTTCCTCATCCTTGAGGGTCATATCTTGAACTTTTGTCACCAGACACAAGTCTGGCTGCTCACATGATGGTCCAATAAACTCACGACACAAACTCTTGAGACAAACTGATTAAAACCAGGTTCTCAACAATGTGGACTTTGAACAAGAGTTCTCCAACATCCGTTAAACCAGCTTCATTAATCGTATGGTTTATATGGGCAGTGGATGGAGGGTCCCAGACACGTGGGTGTCTTCTCACAGCTAGTGGCATAGCTGCAAACTGACAGATGCCTTCTAGTGGGAGGACTACATTTGGCACATTTGGCCTGAACTGCACGGTCACTGTATGCTCCCCACTTCTGCAAAGCTCAAATATCAAGAACAAAGGACATTATTTCGTGGGCCATTCTTGTTAATAACTCATGTGCAAACACACAGTTCCTGACATCCCAGGTTAGAGGACAACCCTTCAATCTCCTCTCTGCCCACAGATGCTCATGCCCTTCTATCTCAAGCTCTAAGTACTTGACATTAAAGGAATGGAAGGAAGGGATGCCAACAGCATCGGCAATAGCATAGTAGATGCCAATGGTAGCAGCAGCTAGAAACTCCAGGAGCTAGAAGCTCCCTAGTCACAGGAGTGCTTTCTGTTGCATCATTCACTGGGGAAAGAATGGCTAACCAACTTCATTCATCTCCCAGGTATGTGGCTCTCAGTCCTGGCTGTCATTTCACCAAGTATATGGGAGGGCGTGTCTGGGCTATATGCAAAGACTGTGTCATTCTATGTAAGAGACTAGACATGTGAGAGATGCCATATCTTAGGAGACTGCCTGGACCCAACCAAGGTTACTGAGCATTGAGTGTTTATATATATGGAAGCAAGGCTAGAAAAATACTTAGAAATAAAAAATCAAGAAGGAGACATTTTCTCTAAATTTGGAGCATAATTCTCTAAAACACTAGAACTACTTTATGATGAAGCAATTATATTGTTTATGATCTATTGTCACTCTTAACTCTCCTGAAAACTGTCTCTAAAGGACATTCAGTAGGATGGCTCTAGAAAGCCATTCAGATTATCAGCACAAGACAGGATCCATGCAGTGCCAAAGATCTCAGCTGTAATTCTCAAAAGTAGCAAAACAAGTGATGCTAAGTCCATCTCTATTTGTCTGGATCAGCAAAAGAGCATCCTGTTAGCGTTTCGAATGCCGCCACATCCTTGGGTGTTCAGCCTAGCATCCAGGCTGGAAGTCTGCCAAGCAAACATCTCCTCTAACAGAATGTTAGGACTCAGCGGGACCTACACTTTAATTCTTGTCCATCTCCTGACTGCCTTCCCATCATCTACTTTCTGCAGAAATTGGTCTGGTTTCAAAATTTTTTAAGTTAAGAAATAAACTAGTGTGTGGTCACCTACAGGGGCTTATCTGAAGGCAAGCAGACATTTTATTTTCAAAACTCTCTGACTTTTTGGGAAATAAAAGAGGTGTCAGAAGAAGGGAAATTATTGATCATGATAGCTTACAGAATAGGGCTCTGGAAACCAAGCTTCCAGGGTGGGGAGGGACAGGGCAGGTTTCTGGCATGTACTGAAGATCTGGAATATAAATTTTATTATGCACATATTCAGCCCAGCTCCCATTTCCCTTCCTGCTTTTACGTGTACCTAGGAGGACCTCCAGATTCTAAACTTTCTTAGAGCTCTGTGGTATGTGGGCAAGACCAGATTTCTGGTTGGCAGAGCTGGTGACTGACTATCCACTCAAATCTCTTTGATGAGCTTCATCTCTTGGTCGCACTTACAGCCTGTCAGTGGATAGTTATTCCTGAGGTCTGAAACAATACAATTTAGGAACCCTTTAAAGAAAAGTGACATACGCCTGGCATGATTGTGTGTAATCCCAGTACTCAGGAGGTCAAGGCTGGAAGATTGCTTGAGCTTATAGCGAGTACCAAGCCAGCTAGGGCTATAGAATAAGATCATCTCCAGAAAAAGGAAGAAAAGAGCAGGAAAATGATGAGAAAGAGGAAGAGAAGGAAGATGGAAGATAATAAATTAGGAATAACACAAGCATAAAATATAAATTTAGAAGGGAAAAACTTGTATGTTAAACACAACGTTAAAGTGTACCACTAACAACACAAATTCCAGAAAAAATAATGTAGTGCTTTTGTGTAGAATTATTTTTCATCGGAGGCTCCCTCTACCAATCAACCCACACAAAAGAGCTAGCGCCCTCTGTGTCCATCTCCATCTCTTTCCTGCTTTATCCAAAGGGCATGGTATCAGTGTCTACTGATCCTATTTGTTTGTTCGTTATCGTCTCCCGACTAAACTATAGGATCTAGAGGGCAAAGGCCTTTTCTGTCCAGTTTGTTATTTTGCCCCCAAACTCAGTGTGGTAAATATATTACTCCATCACTGTGGGTAGAGAATTGATTCCAAGAGCCATCCCCACCCATAGAGAATACCAAAGTCTTCAGATATTCTAATCACTCACATGAAGGGGCATAGTGTTTGCATTTAGCCTGCCTGCATTTTAAGCCACCTCCAGATTGCTTATAATACCTACTGCTGTGTAAATGCTGAACTCACCACTGAACAAACAATGGCCAAAAGAGTTTATACATGTTCACCACAGGCACAAATTTTTAAAAAATATTTTGAATTTTTGGTTACTTGAGTCCATGGATGTGGAGCCTGAAAACAATGAAGACTTTCTGTACTCAAAGAATGTTATTTCACAAAATACATGTAGCCTATGCTCTACCATTTCTTTTGAGTTTTTACTTGCCTCTGTTTTTTTAAAAAAAAAACCTGTGTGTGCACTTTGTGTGTGTGTGTGTGTAAGTGCACATGCATGTGTGCAGTCCCACACATGCTGTGACATGCCAGTAGGGTCAAATGACAACTCACAAGAATCATTTCTCTTCCTTCTACTATGTGAATTCCCGAGATTAGATCAGGTCACCAAACTTGATGCAAGCATCTTTATCCACCAGCCCAACTTTGTGTTTTTCTTTTTTAAGTCATATTCAGGATTGGAAAGATGGCTCAGTGGTTAAGAACACTGGCTGCTCTTCCAGAGGTCCTGAGTTCAAGTCCCAGTAACCACAAAGTGGCTCACAACCATCTATAGTGGGATCTGATGCCCTCTTCTGGCACAAGGCGTACAGGTAGATAGAGCACTCATATGCATAAAATAAATAAATAAGTTCTTTTTTAAAAGTCATATTCATGGTAGAAAGTATGGCTCAGCATTAGAGCATTTGAGGGAGAAAGGAGGAAGGACCAGAAATCTATTAAAACTTTTTAAAGTGATTGTCTTGAAATGATAAAATAACGAGTGACTTCATTCTAATTTTCTTAGTACTTCAGTGGACATAAGTTACTTTGATAATGCAAGAAAATGAAAATAAGAAATGTTATTAAAAAGACAAGATCTCCTGAGTAAATTGGGAGCATGGGGACCATGGGAGAGGGTTGAAGGAGAGGGGAGAGAAAGGGAGGAGAGCAAAGAAAAATGTATAGCTCAATAAAATTAATAACAAATAAATAAATGAAAAGTAGAAAAGGGTTGAGAAAAATAAGCAGTTGGCAATGTTCAAAGGGGCAGAAGAAGATTGGAGGGTACCAAGAGGAGAGGTCAGTTACCTTAGTTACTGTTCTTGTTACCATGGCCAAACACCTGACAAGAATCAACGTGAGCAAGAAAGGGCTTACAGTTTGAGAGGATACAGTCCACTGAGGTGAGAAAAATGTGCAACCAGGTAGTGAGCACTGGTTACACCACATCTGCAGTTAGAAAGTAGAGAGAGGACAGGGAGTGAGGTGGCTCCCAGTGACTCATCCTCCAGCACAGTACCTCTTTCTAAAGGGTCACAACCTTCTGAGCAGTGCCACTAACTAGCAACCAGGAATTCAAACATATGAGCCACTAGGGAACATTTCACATTGAACCCAAATAGGGACCTTGATGCATTTAAATGGTAATAGGGAGAGAGAGAGAGAGAGAGAGAGAGAGAGAGAGAGAGAG
>LOJH01019181.1:267-10865 GCA_001685095.1 Ellobius talpinus | reverse complement strand
GGGAGGGAGGGAGAGAGAGAGAATGAATATGGGTTAAAATATCTTCATTTTCAACAGCAAGGAAGTTCATATTTCCACTAATGATGTAAAGCACTGTCTCTTCCTGACCACACCATCTATTCCAGTGATCTTCTGTAAAGCTCAGTCTGGCCTGGAATTCATGGAGATTCACCTGCCTCTGCTTTCCAAGTGCTGGCATGAAAGTTGTTTTTCATCCCAGCTGGTTATTCCATTGGTTTCCAAATTAAGCGTGTCCATGCATCTAACAGGAGATTCAGTATATTCTAAGTCAGCTCTCAGACATGTTCAAAGCTTCTGAAACTCTAAATCCAGCATCTGATAAGGTTTTTTGAATAAAAAACAATTTTACATAATAGAAACTATCAGATTATTATCAGAAACCAATGTTGATTTCATGATAACTACAAAAATCATTTTAATATTCAATATTTAATTTTATTTATGACATATTAGATGCCTGTTAACACATTGACTGAGTGTGCTTTGTATTTCATTATATTGACTTCAATGTATATATCTGCTGTTCAGAGATTTTCCTTTGTCCCCAAAAGCTGAAAGTACTCTTTGGTTACTTCAGATAGCCAAAGGGCATTGCTTATTCTAATTTTCTAAAGTGACCCTTATTAAATTATTAATTTAAACATTTTCATATATCTCTACCTCCACACTTTGTTTCTATGTTGGTTAACAAAAAGGTGTTAAGAACCATCTGCTATTTCATTATTAAAAGTTATATATGAAAGTATCTAAAGAAGTTTAAAAATTGTCAATTATACGTCAGCTTCATGGCAGCTATGACTGACTGAACATGAAATAATGAACAACTCAGTCCTCTGTCAGGTCACAGAAGATGCTGAACAGTGGGTGACTGATGAAACTGCTTCTCTCTAGGTGTCTATAGACTTGCGAGACTCTCACATTCTTTTTTATTCTGCTTTTCTTTCCCCACAGCACAGTCCAGTCAGTTATGCACTGGGGATATGGAATGAATGAGCATTCATCAAGGCTCTCCCAAACCTTTTTCATTTCTGACTAGAATGTGACAAGCGGAGGTACTTGGCTTATAATTCCGTGTGAATATATTGTGGGGACCAGCCACAATAAGCTAAATATGGACAGGTCACCCAAAGGAAGTTCTTTACTTCCAACCATTATCACCTGCCANAGCACAGTCCAGTCAGTTATGCACTGGGGATATGGAATGAATGAGCATTCATCAAGGCTCTCCCAAACCTTTTTCATTTCTGACTAGAATGTGACAAGCGGAGGTACTTGGCTTATAATTCCGTGTGAATATATTGTGGGGACCAGCCACAATAAGCTAAATATGGACAGGTCACCCAAAGGAAGTTCTTTACTTCCAACCATTATCACCTGCCAGAGTAGAACTCAGCCATAGGTAAATTTATTAAGAGGCCTGAGTCTCAGTAGTTTACCCTGAAGCAATACCTGGTAGCAGGAAGAACCACAAGCTGAGGATTACCTGACCACCACCCAAGAACAGACCATTCAAAGGAAATGCCTAGCATTTCAATCGCTGTAGATAGGATCACCTGCCAGCACACTCACCATGACAGCCCTAGACAAATGTCAGCCAATCAGAGGTCCTAAAGCCTCAGAAACCCCTCACCTCCACCTCTACTACTATAAAAACCCAACTCTAACTGAGCTCAGTCTCCAGTTATTCCAATACGGTTGGAAATATGGAGAGACTGAGTTTGCAAACTTGATTAAAATGAAGGCTCTTTGCTTTTACAAACTGGACTGTGTCTCATTGTTGGCTTTTGCGGGGACTTTGCAGATTTGGGCAAAACATTATGTTACTGGTGTAATTTTTGTTTACACATGTTGGGAAATCTGGGTTTATGCTGCTGAAATTTTAAGATATTTTATAGATTTACTTGTGTAAAATTGAAACTCTTTGACTCTGTTCTTTAGTGTGCTATGGGAATGGTGATATTCAAGTATCTCTTTGAAATTATATCTTTGATGAAAAGTTTAAGATCTTCCTAATATAACACTTGATATGTAACTCCAGCCTTTATCATGCAAAAATTCACTTTTAAATAACTAAATTATTTGCAAAACACATCCTTTATTCTCACAACTTGTTTCTATGAATGACTGCACAAAGATAAATGAAGGGTTCAAATAGACTTTAGCATATGTAGCAAGGCTCACTTCAATTTAGAAAGGTTTCCTTTTTCATATCCCCTTAACCCTTAAATAACTATTTGCAAAGAACAACTTAATTAATATATCTGTCTGCTCTTCAGAGAACAACCTGTGTCCTCAAAAGCTGACAATATTGTTTATTTTCTCCAGATAGCCAAAGACTGTGAAGACTTGGAGTTTTCACAAAAAGGGAAAAGATACACCCACAAGGGCCCAGGTACTCAGCAAGTTCAAGCATAAGTGTGAGGCACCATTGCTGTGCTGATTCCTTTCCACAGACCTAATTACCACTTCTCTTTATTCAGAATCCTCTCATCTGCATGCAAATGAGCCACAGCATCTGTTCTCTCTACTCTTAGAGAGCTTTTTATATTCTTAACAGTCTGTGGGAAAATAAAAAATAAAAAACTGCACTGCAAAAAATTCTCATGAGCATTTACACACATTCTATTAAAAAGAAAGTAAAGAAAGCTCATTTCAATAGTTCTGTCATAGAGTGAATAAGGAATTAATCCTTCTTTTCCTGTTACTAGACTGTGAGTCCCTCTCAAAGATGGTATGACATAAATACATAGTATTCATGTGGAGAAAGCCCTCAAAACTGATTATTCTGCTAGCCTTGAGAAACATTTTTGTGGCTCCAAAAAGCAGGAAATATACTGGTGATCATGAGATTTTCCACGACCAAGAACCCATCTTCTGAAAACACATGAAGATATCATCCCTGAAAACAATATTGAAAAGACTCGATGTTGAGTGAGGAGGAAAATAAACTATCACAAAGATAAAGCACCAAAGTGAGATAGGATAAGGGCATGGTTATCAGCCTGGCTTCATCAGCTAGTTCATTCTGTGTGTACAAATGTAGGTGTACATTTGCATGTATGCATACGAATATGTGTACATGTGTGTGCCTTTGTATGCATGCATTGTATATATGTGTTTATTTGTGTTTATTTACATTTATGTCTTTAGTTGTGCATTCGTATGCATGCATAGTATACAAATGTTTATTTGTATGTTTATCTATGTGTGTGTACATGTGTATGTGTGTTTAGGAGTGTCTTTGTGTATTTGAATGTGTATGTGTGCATTGTATATAAGTGTGCATTTGTATGTATATTTATATCTACATGTGTGAGCATATATATGTGTGTTTAGAAGTGCATTTGTGTGTGTGCATGTATATGTATGTTTAATTGCATACATGTGTTTGTATGTGTTTCTATATGAGTATATTTGTGTATATGTGTATGCATGTGTTTTTTTGTATGTGTATTTGTATTTGTGCATGCATGTGTATATATTTACATATGCATAAATGTGTGTGGACAGTATAGATCATATATGTATGCATTGTTTTTGTGTATGCATACATGTATTTGTCTGTATGCATATGTATATAATGTATATAATTAGCTAGGTTTCCCCATCCTTTGAACTGATGATTCTTCCCAGATAAACAAAGTTGACTGTTTGAGATTCTGATTCTTTATTATAATGTTAAAATCCTTGTATGCCCTTCCCATGTGTTGTATCTCAGTCTTCTCAATGTTTACTTTCATACCAAGGTTTTCACTTAATTCCATCACTATTTACCATGGCCTGCAACTCATTTGGACCTTCAGCAAGTAGTGCTACATTGCCAGCAAAACGCAAGTTATTGATTCGCATACCACCTATCTGCATGTCTATCTTCTCATCATCCAGGGTTGTTGTTATTATTAATTCCAGAAATATATTAAAGGGTATCAGTTAAAGGATGCATCTCTGCAACACTCCTATGATGATCTTTAACTGGTCACTTAGTTGTTCACAGACTTTGACTGATATAAAGTTATCTTTATAGGCATTTTCTAGTATTGTTATGATTTTCTCTGGGTACCTATATAACCTCAAAGTTCTTTACTCCAAATGCTATCAAATGCCTTCCTGACATCGATGTAAAAGACATATAAGACATCAAGAGGCACTAGGAAAGGTTTGGTCAGCAAGAGACATAACGACAACAACAAGTATATGAGACACTTGTCTTGAGCTGCCTCCCAAACTTGGAAAGTAAAACACTCCTCACAACAGCGGCTGAATGTGTCTGAGATAGCGTGTCTCAGGAGGGTTCTAGGGGTCACACGAAGAGATGGGCTGTGCAGTGATGACACTGAGAAACATCTCCATCTACAGAAGAAAGTCAACTACAGGATACAGCAAGGGTGCTTGAGGTACTTTGACCATGTTAGGATAATGAATGATAGCAAATTATTAATGTAGGATGAAATAACATGACTATTGAGACAAGCGAGGTAACACATGGAGAGGACAATGGCATAATTCCATGGTGACTGTTTGAATCAAGACTCTTTATCAATGTGACCTTAACTTGAGCAACATCTGACAAAAGACATTACCACCCATAGTATGTGGCTGAGTGGATGCTACCTTGTTCCACTGGAACAAAAAGAATGAGTTCCCACGTACATTTCTTACTGATCACCTATTAATTTTGTCTAAAAATCTACAAATACAACTTAGAGTTTGCGTTCTTACATTCTATGTAAATTAGCATTATCAAGAACTAATAGTTTTGCTTTCTCCATTACCTGCCCTTCTCCATGCTGGATATGCTATTGGTCTTTTCAATCAACAGATGAATTAAAATTTATACTAACAAAAGGTAGAATTAGTGCAAAAGTATTCTTACATAATTATCTTCTCATTGGAAGAAATCATTCATTAAGTATTGTTATTCCCTTAGTACTAATTATATGATTTTCAATTATGCAAACTGTTCTAGAAGAAGAGATATGCTTTAAGCACAATAAGTTATGAATACCTAAATTGTTATAGCCTTTCACCATAATAAAACAATTAAAATTTAAATTAATGAAAATACAGTTTTATATGCATAATGCAAACTAGCCAAATGCAGCTATTTATAAATAAGATGAGTGGGAAACATGACTGGGCTAATATGTGGCAGCATTACATTTATAAACCTCTTTCTAATATAAGAATATAAAATGCACAAAGAATGAACTACTTAATAACTCACTAAAGTTTTCATAGATCATATAACTGATGTAAAAATAAAAGAGAGCAATTGCATATATGTCATGTGAGGGTATAATTAAGTAAGTATAAATAATATAAATAATGGTCATCTTTTAAAGAGATGAAGATCATACTTTAAGTTTTCATATAGGAAAATATTGTATTATTGGTCATCTGCACACACCAGGAAAATTAGTACAGAAAATTGTGTATCTCAGGGATGAAAATTCATTTTGCTCTGCTGATTCATTAGAGTTGGGTATGGTAATGATGGAACAGTTGATTAGTTAGCTGGTGGTCCTGCAGAACATTCTCTGTACTCAAGGTATACAGAGGCGCTCAATCATGGTCAACTCCTTTCTGAGTTTCTACAATTTAAAGAAAAGAATTCATAGAGGTACTAGTACACCTTTTTGACATAAAGTATATTAACCACTGCATCTTATTTTTTGACATGCACTGTATATAATCTGGAAGTGATTCCTAATATCAGATGTTTTAAAAAATATGCTTGTGCTTTTCTTTATCAAGTAAAATGCCTCCATTTTTATGGAAAAACTTCCATACATTCAATTTTATCCAGGAAAAGTCATTAGTCAAAGGGTTTCTAGCTACAGGTCTCACTAGAAATCCAGAAGGCTGAAATAAGAAACAAAAATAAACATTCACAAGTTAAAATTGCATTTCATGTAGAACACAATCCTCAATTTTCTTTTATCACTTCAACTAGCTATGATCTTTCATTTCAATATACAGGCATGAGTTACAATAACTGTCACAAATGAAAACACATTGAAGACTATGTTTCTTTTGCCTGGCTGGAGATTGAACTAAGGGCTTTGTCTAGGCTGTTCTAACCATCATATTTCCCAATTTGCACACTATTCAAGAAAAATCTTACTGACATGTCAAAACCTCAACTTGCAAACAGCAGTGTTCATTAGGCTTAAACAAGTTTTCTATGGTCACAGAAGTAGACTCAGGTTCTGTCCTCAGGAGAACTTACCTTGATGTATCACAATCCTCTGTGTTTTATCAAAGCTTCTTAGTAACTGGTAAAACTGCAATAAAAAATTAAGTTAAAAGTTTTATATATAAATATATATATATTTTACAATCTATTTGTGTATATATATAATCTATCATATATTGGTGTATGTATATATATGATCCTGTAGATCATCTGCAATTCCCTTACCATTCTTCTATATCCTACCTATTATTTATCATATAATTCTATATTCTATCTATAAACAATCCTTGAATGTGTCCATCTATTTTCTGTCATCCCTCTGTCTTTCTGTCTGCCATGTGTCTATCTCTGTCACCTCCTTTGAATTTTACTACCACCAAGTCTGATTACCTGAATTAAATCCCTAGGACCCACGTGGTGGAGAAAAAGAATCACTTTTGAACTGTGACTTACACCCACATATTGTGGGACAACACACATGCTTGCATGCAAACACACACATGAATACAAAATAAACACATTGTTGTAGTTACGTTTAGTGTCACATTGATGAAACATTAATATCATAGAAAGTAGGAGAGGAAAAGCTTTATTTGACTTGTGTTTCCACATCTCTGTCCATCACTGAAGGGAGTCAGGGCAGGAACTCAACCAGGACATCAACCTGGAGGCAGGAGCTGACGCAGAAGCCAGGGAAGAACACTGCTTCCTGGCTTGCTCGCATGGCTTGCTCAGCATACTTTCTTAACCCAGGACTACCATTCCAGAAAAGGAAGCACCCACGATGGTTCCTCTCTCATCAATCACTAATTAAGAAAGTGCTCTAATGGCTTGTCTACAGCCCAATCTTATGGAGGAAGTTTTTCAATCAATGTTCCCTCCTGTCAGAAGAACATAGCTCATGTCAAGGTAGCATAAAACTACCCAACTGATTTAAATAATATAGTTTTATATTTTAAAAAAGAAAAGTTCTAATGTCAGAAAGTTTTCAGATTAAAACAAAAGTAAAGCAAAGTACTAATTCTATCAGGACAGAATACAAAATGAGTCCATGTGCACAAGCGTTATCAAGGACTAAAGAGACAGACAACAGTTACCACAGAACTTAGACTTTCTGTCGCCTGCTGGTTCCCTGGTCAGCTTTTCTGAATGACTTCCTACCCACCAGAGATTTCTCTCCTCACTCATCCATATGCGTTTCTTGTCAGAGGAAAGAAAGCTTTCTACTTTCCTCAGAGGCTCATTGTAGAAACTCTAACAACTTTCTGAACTCTAGATAGAAGTTCCCACACCTTCCCAGCTGCTTGTACGTCATTAGTGTATTCCGAGATATTAGGCATCAATACACTGGACAGTTGCTATGCCACCACACTGTTGATCTCTGAATTAAAAAGAAAGTTCTAGAAATGTGCAGCAGAGGTGCATGTCCTGCAAGGAAGCCCTGGTCGCAGGAGGGTCCTCAAAGGGGACATCTTCTACTTTCTATGTGACATTAGGTGATTCGTAATATATAGAAGGAATCAAAAGGAACCAGAAGGAAGATGTGAATAAAGATTGATATGTGAAAAAAGAATAAAATTATAAATTTATATAAAATAATAAGATACTGCAATGAGGAAAGCATGCTGCTGAAAACAATAAAGTAGTAAACATGAAGCTGATCTATTTGTGCTTTTCTGAACCTCACAACATTTTCCAAATCTCTATCCTTAAGTAATAATTCTGTGGAAATGACTGGGTTACTGATACATTTCACACAGAAAAGTTAAGCCTCAGCAAAGGCATACTGTAACAGAGTGGTGAAAGAGATTTGAGATTTTAAAATAAATAATTAATACACAAAACACCAAGGGAAAACAGAGCAAATACTAAGAGTAGAAAATTATCAAGATCTCCCACTCTACAGTAAAAACTGAGAAATATCCTGTTTTGCTGCTGCAGGAGTCTGTGCGCCAAGAAGAAGCCTAAAACCATGGAATTCAACCAGCATAAAATCTCTTCAATGGCCTCTCATAGTCGTATTTAAGCTGTGTTTCAGAGGCATCCTGGGAAAATGACAGACTGGATTGCAGTCCTTGTTCAAGGTCCAGGAACACTGAACGCCATCTCTGAATCCTCTAAAATCACAAACTAGTAATTCCACACTGTTCACAGAAAGTCTAGCCAAACACCTGCTACCTCATCTCTTCAGAACTGGGTGAAATAAGTATCCAGTTCAGCCGTCCTGCTCAGAAGTAGGCAGAGTAAGAAGACTCTTTAGCTACAATTTGGAGAGAACTCTACTTTCTCTGGTAAGTGACTTAGAAGTAGGAATTGATTTATCTTCCCCACACTTTAGAAAGAGAGCTCAGGTGCTGTGACAGTGACACCTCTGAAAGGACACTGGGGAGGAGACCCTGAATCTCCTGCTTTTTCACACAAGGAGTCCCTTGTCTGTTTTTCACACTTGCTAAAATTCAACACATGTTGCAGCTTCTCTGATCCTAGATTTCCTTGGTTTCAGTAAACATGTCTCTTGAGCTAAAAGACTTTTCCCATCCTGACTGCAGCATTTTCATGTGTGAACATTTTATTCCCCTAGTCAAAAAAACTGATTAATGCTCTTATATATGATTTTTGCTTCTCTGAACTCCCCAGACTTCAGCTCTTTATAAGACTTAGTTTAGACTCTATAAATAGAATCCCATACATTTCTATGTGCATTTGACTTTGAAAGACACAGTTAAGTTTAAAAAAAGAAGTCATTCTTCTCAATTCCATCAACACATGCTTTTATGAATTTCCCATAATCCCTTTAGCACTCAATCTTTGCTTGAAAATGTGATGAAGTGTTGTTGAATAC
Source organism: Ellobius talpinus (assembly GCA_001685095.1). Classification (NCBI taxonomy): domain Eukaryota; kingdom Metazoa; phylum Chordata; class Mammalia; order Rodentia; family Cricetidae; genus Ellobius; species Ellobius talpinus. The sequence continues at coordinate 1,806 of LOJH01019181.1, read as the reverse complement.
CCCAGGATAGGAGCTCTCAAATTGCTTTGCAAATAGTAAGTCCCACTTTCTACAGTAGAGTGCACTTCGCGGAGACACACATGGTGCCAACTCTGTTGTTAACTCTGTTAATGTGGTATACTTTGTCTTAGCCAGTACCACAAACTGAGCCCCACATGCTTCTGTAATGGAAGCAAAATAACTTCAACTACATATTAGGGTTCCTGAGGAAGTTAAGGATAAAAAATAAGATTCAACAAATAGAAAATACACAATACATATCAGTTTTACAATCATATCTGTGTTTCATTATTGAGCTTCATACCATGAAACTGCATTCATAAGTCAGAATAGGTCGCTGTCTTTACTCACATCCTGAATGAGAAAGGAACAGTGGAAATGTCTTCAAAGCATGTGTTTAAAACATTGATCATCATCAGGAAACTGTCTCAAAAAATAAAATACCATTTATTAACCTGAATTTTGTGGCTTTGACACTTTAAAACTAAAAACCAGAAAGTGGTTGTTTGCCTCAAGGGAAACAATTGTTACAAAATGATCAAGCAAAGAATTTAAAGAGATTTATTTTGAAATAAATATATATTAATGGTGGAATAAAATCACCATTCTACTAATGAAGTAGCTGTCGTATTGCAGTCTGTTACTGTGATATGTGCTATTTCTTTTTAGACAAATGATTCATGATATTTCATTCAAATGTCTTTGTAGGAAAATAGACAGAAATGCAGGTATATGGGTTTGAATTTTTGGTTTAGCTTTTTTGTTTGTTTGATTGATTGATTGTTTTCTGAGACAGGGTTTCTCTGTGTAACAACCCTTGCTGTCCTGGAACTAGTTCTTGTAGTCCAGGCTGCCCTCAGATTCATAGAGATTCATCTCCCTCTGCCTCCCGAGTATTAGGATTAAAGGCGTGCATCACCACCACCGTGCTGGATTTGAATCTTAATGCTGTGGTATCTATCATAAGAGAAAACCATCTCCATAGTACTGACCCTCATGCCACAGATTGTATTCACTAGAACTCCCATGACCCACTGCTGACAAGGGGTGTGATTCTGTTTCTTTATTAGGAAAGAAAAATATAAAGGAACCAATGTTTATTGTAGGAACATAAGACTACATTATGCACCTTCTATTTAACTAGCATAATCAGTGCAGAAGGAAGTGAAGAAAGCAGTCAAACTGCTGCTTTCCGTAATTCATGTATGACTAGGGATTAAAGACCAGGTGGCTCTAAATACAAGACCTACAGTATAAAAGGAAGGCCAACTTGTTTTGTTGCAAGGAGCCACTTGTTTGTCAAGGCCACCCAGAACTGAACTAATCACTCAGAGACTGTATTAATTAAATCAGTGCTTGGCCCATTAGCTTTAGTTACTTATTGGTTAATTCTTACATCTTAATTTAACCCATTTCTCGTCATCTGTGCATCGCCACGTGGCAGTGGCTTACCAGGTAAAATTCCTAGCATTTGCTTCTAGCAGATCCATGGCGTCTCTCTCTCTCTCTCTCTCTCTCTCTCTCTCTCTCTCTCTCTCT
>LOJH01019179.1:8384-21361 GCA_001685095.1 Ellobius talpinus | reverse complement strand
GAAGAAGGTTGTTTCCTAATTTTCTGAGAAATCGCCACACTGACATCCAAAGGGCCAGCCATGATACTTACTGTCTGGTCACAGCCCTCTTCACAGCTGCCGAGGGTCAAAGGTCCAAATCCGCTTCCACAATGAAAACATTCACCAAAATCTGCCAATCCCTGAGCATAAAAGTTCACCAATCCCTGAGCTCAAAATCCCCAAGCTTGCCCCAAGATCAGAACACAGAATCCCACCAATCTCCCCAATCCCAGGCCACCAGGAAATCTCTGCCCCCACTTTCCCTAAGAAACCCTATATAAAGCCTGCCTTCAGCTCCAGCTCCCTGCTCTTTCTCACCCAAGCAGAGGCAGCCACCCTGTTGCGTCTCTCTTAATAAATCTCTTCCGTGAGGTTTGTTGTGCGGTGTGACTTAGTGGCATTCCTTGGCTCCTGACTGCTAGGTTACTTTTCCCCCTCAGAGCTGCAACACTTCCACTGGGGAAGCCTTTCCCCTCAGAGCTGTCACACCCGCATCAGGGAAGCCTTTTACATCAGAACTGTCACGCTTACGCTATGCACAAGAGTTTTTCTGCTCAGGAATGCTGGCTCACTGGCTGCTTCTCAGCTGCTGCCAAGTTTCTGCAGGTTAGCCACTGGTGGTGGCATCACCCACAGCCTTAAGACTCTCCTTCCTGTCCCCAGAGGGGACCCTGATGGTCAGTTCTACAAGAGATAGGAACTCCTCCTCCCTGGCCATTCCCTCCCTTTGTCTCTCATCTCTGCAGCATGGCACACAAGGACTGCAGGAGACCTGCAACTGCCTCCCCAGGGGGAAGGGGCCACCCCTATGTCATTCAGCATGCTGCAGCCCTACTGGCTGATTTCTTTTGCCTGGCATTTTCCAGAGATTCCCCACATGCCCCTGACATGCCACTGAAATGTACCATTCCTGGTGTCCGATGCTCTTCTTTCTGCATTTACTTGGTTCAGAACTGGGTCACGGGAGACACGTTGAGTGCTGTGCTCTGCACATCTCTTGAACTGAAACTTCAGTGTCCCGGGAAAGGGAGTTTTCTTCCTACTTTTTAAGTCAGAACAGAACCAGAGATCATGCTACTTCTAAGGAAAGGAGTGTCAAGAATGTCAGGCTGGCAAGGCCTGCATCCAGTGATGCAAGAAGGAGCCAAGGACAAACCCAGCCCAGTGCCTTGGAATAGCAAGTGCCCTCTCATTGCTCCTAGTTGTCATCTCCGGCAGGAAGACCCTGTTCTCAGAGTCCTGGACCCTCACTTTCTCTTTCAAATGGGGACCCGATTTTCCCCAGAAACTCATTTCTCAGGGGATTTCCTTTCCATTCAGAGACAATGACTGGAAACAAAATGTCCCTGACATCTTATGAGCACTGAAAATAGTTTAGGGTGGAGGGCATCAGAAAATAAGTCTCAACTGTCTGCCAGGAAGCCTGTTAAGCCCACCGCCTCCCAAAAGGCAATTTCCTCCACCTTTTGTGAGCTCGGAATTTGGAGCAGTGCATTGTGGATCCAGGATGCAAAAGTGGAAATGATAAACTCAGAGGGGCTCCACGGATGCTATTTTTAAGCCAGTCTATGACCTCAGCGGGAAAATACAGAATTCGTTAGGAAAGGGAAGTCATAGCAGCTGAGAGTTAACTCCTCTTCTGTGGCCACCAGCGTCAATACAAGCAGTCCTTCCTGTCCCCGAATGCCTTATGCCTCAAAGCAGGGGTTGTCCACCTGCAAGAAACCCCTGTTCCAATCTCTTTTTCTCCTCTTCTCCACTCCACTCTCCTGCCTCTCCAAGCCCACCCCCCCACCACCATTTCAGGAAGGAGAATAATAAGGAGTGAGGTCACTGTAGCCACTAGTCTGGGATTCCTTAGCCTCAGAACAGGAGCAGTGGTTACCCCAAGATCATCTGGGGTCTGATGTAAACATTCCCTCTTCTCTCCCCACAACATCATCCAGCTCCATCCCCTCCCACCTCCTCCACCACCCCAAGCTCCCCCCCCCACTCCTGGAAGAANGATGGCTGATCTTTGTGGGCAGGGCCTAGGAGCTAGAGACCTGGTTTTAGATCCTGGTTATATGGCTCATTATCACTGTGTGACTCTTCTGCCCCACCAGTGACCCCAGCACTTGAGAGGTGAAGGTAAACAGATCTCCCATGAGTTCAAGGCCATGCTGGCCAGCCAGACTACATAGTGAGACCCTGCCTCAAAGCAACACAAAACCCCTCACTATTGTGCAACTCCAGAAAAGCACTGATTTCTCGAATCCTCATGGGATGCTGCCTGAGTGGAGCATTGATTGGGTTTTGTAGTTTGTAAACACAACCTTACCTGGAAATAAGATCCGCACAAATGTGATCACGTGGCTGATACCAATCCAAGCTGGACCCAGGGTGGTCCTTAATCCAGTAGGCAAGATTCTATAACGAGAGGAAAATGAGACACAGAGAGGGAAAGAGGTTGCGAGCAGGATGGGGATTGGAGTCATTCAGTAATAGGCCATTGTTATTTAGGACTAACTAAGGAAGGTCAAGGCTTTCTGGGGATGGAAGCTAAGAAAAGGCAGGGAAGGGTGTCTCCACCAAGCCTTTAGGAGGTGATCAGCCCTGCTGATACATTCAAAGCATCAAGTTAGCCATGGTTTGTTACACTGGCTTAACCAAGTTATTATAGACCCTTACTTAGCACCGTGCCTGGTGCAAAGGAAGCTGGCAGTCAGTCATTGTCTGGAGCTACTGTAGGTGCCAATAAACATTTGTGGAATGAAATGAGTTACTAAAACCTCTGTCAGAGGCACATTTTTAAAAAGCATTTTTAGGTGCCAAAGAGGCAGCTCAGCAGTTAAGATGATTGCTGCACATATGTGAGGGCTAGAATTGGGGTCCCAAGGACACCCACTTAGCTGCTAGGTGGGCACAGTGGCCCACATGGAATTCTAGGCTCAGAAGAAGACTGAAGTATCACCAGAGCAAGGAGACTAGCAATATCCCTGAGCTCTGGGTTTGAATGAGAGACCCTGCCTCGACAAACAAGGCAGGAGAGAAATGGAAGATGACCTCGAACATCAGTGTCAACACCGGGTCTCCACATGCACACAGGCACATCCACCCATCCACACATGAAAAAAAAATGCACGCACATACATGCATACCACACACATAAACATGAAAAATGAGAAAAGCAAAACACATTTCAAAGGAAGTTTTCAACAGAAAAACATCCACAAGGAAATGGTATTAAAATTTATTAAGAAATACGATTAGCACAATAGCTAAATGATCATACAGAATTACGCAAAATGAGTTTAAAACATTTGTAGAGGTTTTAATAATATTGAATTAAGATATCATTTCGATATAGAGTAGTTAATGATAGGTAATTGCAAGTTTTGGTTTTTCTTTGTATGTCTTTTTCTATATACATCTGCCTTAGCAAGTGTATATTACATTTATAAGAAAGATAATGTACTTAAAAAACAATTCAAGAAACAAAATACATAATATGCAAATTTGACAGCATCTAACTCCTTACCTCCTTTATTACTACAGCACAGATTTTTACAAATGAGAGTAATGTGTTCTTGTGTCTGAGACAGCACTTACAAAATGAACGGCTTAGGGCCAAGCTTATATCTGCATCCTGAATGATGGCCCCTCTTTGGCTCGAGACAGCATTATGTCTTTCAGGGAGCTATCTCACTATGAAATTATTGTCTGAGGCTCTGCTTGGCTTGCAAATATGAGCCGGGTAAGCTCAGTCCATCAGTAAGCATGGGTTTCATGGCCACGCTGGACCCACTGCCATGCCAGGCACTGAAGCTGAAAAGAGATTTACACAGAGGTTTGTAAAGTTTGAAGAGGCAGCTGTGGTCATACAATAGGATATGCTGGAGGCCTTTATTAGAGGTATCTTCTTTATAAAAAAAAAAAGCTAGGTGGATTTCAGAACAGAACTCTGGTAGAAAGCAATGAATCATGCCATGATATATACCCACAAGCCTGGATGAACTTATTGCGTTTGCTTGGCCCAAATGTTACCAAGGCATGCGATGCCACTTCTGTTCCTACTCTTAACCAGACCTCATAATTTTTTTTGCATCAAGCTTCCTAATGCTGAGACCCTTTAATATAGTCCCTCATGTTGTGGTAACCCTGACCATAAAATTATGTTTGTTGCGACCTCATAACTGTAATTTTGCTCGTTATGAATTATTATATAAATACCTGTGTTTTCCAGTGATCTTTGGGGGAGCTAGGGTGTCAAGACCCACAGGTTGAGAACCACTGATCTAGATGAAACCAGACACAGTGTAAGATTCTAAGTAGTGACCACCACATCGCAAACAGCAGCCTGGCAGTGTACAGAGGCTACACGGAACAGAGTCATGGCCTTCAGCCAACAGCCCCAGTCCAGCTTTGTGGAGAGATAGCACCTGCTTTCAGCTCTGATCAGACCACCGATAACATGACATAGTCAAAGGACAAGGAAAGGAAGTGGTTTCTTTCTCTTACAGTTTTGGAAGCTGAATGTGCAAACATGATGATGACATTCGTCTCCTGGCCACATCCCAGAAGTTAGACGATGGCCCGGAGGTGGGAGCATTTTGTGTCAGGGTGATCACCTGGCCTAGGAGGAGCCCTTCTTGCTCTTTTATAGTAATCAGCTCTTGCGGGAACTAGCTGAGGTCCCATGGGACCTATGTTAGCTTCTTCTGAAGGCAGCAACCTCAATGACCCAGTCATGTTCTGTGGCTCTCCACCTTTTAAAGACTCCACAACCCCTTAGTATTGGGGACCAAGCCTCCCATTTGCGTGCTTAGAGAACACATCACAATCATATCTAAAGTATGGTGACACTTGCCTGTACATTTAATCAAAGTTTGCCTTCCAGTTACTTCCAATCGCTATGTGAAGTAAGCCTGTGTCCTGCCAAGGGAAGAGTACATGTGTGTACATACATGAAGCCACTGTGCCCTTGCCCTAAAATATTTCCCAGAGTGGGGAAACGGAACATCTCCAGCAGAATCCTAAGTTAAACAATCAGACAATCTTTGGACTCCACGTATGTTCGAGGAGCGATGGAAACATTGAATGTGATCTCCTGGGGCTGTGGAACATGAGCATTTAAACATTTTCCTTATCATTTAATCTGTGGATGCTCAGGAAAACTTTTTTCTCAGAACTCTGCTGGGCAGATGAAGAGAGAAATTACTATCTATGCACTCACAGCACAGGCAACCAAGGGGGCCAATGAGTGATGCCGCTAGTTACCCCAGGCAGAAAGAACGCTATCTCTGAGCCATTGACACTGTGATCCAAAGTGCTTCATCTCTGCAGTGCTGCAAGGAACAGGCTGTCCCACCTCCCACAGATGGAAATGTCTCAAACAGGGCTCTGTCTGTTTCTGAAACAGACGGTGGCACCAAGAATTTAATTATGGATCCAGCTTCATGATGAATGGCAGTCACAGTACCCCCACAGACCTCTGGAAGTCAGAGTTGAAGTCGGAGTTTTGTTATGAAGGAGGCCAGTGGAGGGGAGGCAGGTAGCCCAAAGGGGAAGTCTTTTTGAGTCCTTACCTGAGGTGAGATCTCAGCTTTTTTTAAGATCCAGGTTAACATGAGATGGTATTTGGACAAGTTGTATTTCACTGCCCCAAAAATTTCCACCTCAAATAGTCCTCGGTGATGAATTCTGCAGATTAGCCTTTGTACAGAGAAAGATGTAGGAGGAAAGGGACTGGGCATGGTCCCTCCAGGTCTGTCCCGGCCAGCTTTCCTATAATGAATAGCATCACTGAATCTTCATGATCTCTGTGAAGTTATTTTCATTATTTAGGAAACTGAAGCGACTCCTTGACTGAATTGGTAAAAAGGTTGTCAGTTCTCTCTTGATCCTGTTATAGATGGTCAATAAAGTGTCCTATAGCAAGGTTCAAGTGTCCCTATAAGCATTTGTCAATCCATTAAGATCCACTGCTCTGACCTCTCCTCATTCCAGACCTTCTCAACAGTTCTAGAGGATCAGAAGTCTAAGGCTGAGGGTCTGAGATTTGGTGAGGGACTGTATCATCTCATGTGTAGAACAATGGGGCAAAAGAGATATGACAGGAGAAAGACAGAAGCAGAGATGGGTTGGAGACAGGTGCTCAAGAGAGGGATACAGTCGGGGATACAGGCGGGGTACAGACAGACAGGGATACACCTGGGGATAGAGACAGGGTACAGACGGAGATAAAAAGGGGGATACAGTTGGGGATACAGGCGGGAATACAGACAGATGGGGATACAGAAGGGGATAGAGACGGGGGGATGCAGATAGGGTACAGATGGGGATGCAGTGGGGATGCAGACAGGGATACAGACGGATCTGCAGTTGGGGATATAGATGATGGGATACATACAGGGATACAGTCGGAAACACAGAGAGGGATACAGATGGGGATCATAGGACAAGGATAATCTTCATAAGAAATGGATACTTGTGGTAATGGGGCATCCTCATTAATTGCTGGATGAGGATACAGCCCTCATGACCAACACAACTCTTAAAAGTCCCACTGTCCACCACAGTTCCCTGGAGCCAAGTCTTCACAAGCTTCAGGAGATCCCTGCAAGCCCCAGTACCCACTAATCCTACTGGACTCTGCACCTTTCAAGGCCTGAGTTGTTTAAAGGTTCTCTCAGCTTCCGACTTGGACCTGAATGTCTTGGACCTATTTTCAGGTTTCTTTAGCTATTGTAAGTCATGGGGTTTCTTGCAATGCAAAGACTCGTCCTCAGGCCCCCAGGATCTAGCAGCAATGGGGTCCTGTGGGAATGCATTCCCATGCCACGTTCTGACTGTGCCCATAACTCAAAGTGTGTATGTGTCCATCTCTGAGCTGTCAGACAGAGGCCATGTGCATAGAAAGGGTTCCAAGAAATGAGTGGCTAGGCAGCTCACCTCAGGCTGACAATGGCTAGGGTAGTTCCTCCCAGGTCCCTTGATTGTCACTGTGTGACACTAGATGGATGTGAAATGGTAATCCCAAGAAGGAGGCAGCCTCCTCAAGTTCTGCCCACCACCAACGCCCTTATATGACCCTGGACAAGCCTCTTCATAGCTCTGCTTCAGTTTGCTGTTTATAAAATCAGAAGTGGGCCTCTCTAGCTCTTCAAACTGTATTGTATAAATGAACTTGTATCTGCAGAATAACTACGCCCTGCTTAGCATGCTCCAAGTAGGGACTTTCACAGTAGTGTGATCCCACTTATGCCTTCACAATGCTGCTTCAGAAGAGCCTAACTAGCCCCCGACTACATCATTATAAATGGCAGAGCCAAGATTCAAGGGGGAAAAGTACCAGAGGGCAGTCAGAGTCTTGGCACCAGATGATGGCACTGGGTTAGCATGTACCTGGGTCCTAGCCTCTGCCTAGGGCATCAGATGTTCTGACTTCTGGAATCGGAACTCTGTGATCTTTCCCTTAAGTAGTCAGATCCCAAGAGCCCTCCAAGGACCTCCACAGAGGAATTCTCAGACTTTCTGCAGGGACACAACCGAGGTCATAAGAATCTCATATGCAGCATCTTAGTGTATTGATCACTGTTCAGTCTTCATGCGAGTTCACACCTGGGTGGGAGTGGAGCCCTATATGACAGACAGCCTAGCTCTCTGTGGGGTCATCCTGGGATCTGCCTGGTACTGTCTGCTTCCCTTCTTTCCTGAGGCTCTAGGGCTCCATGTGTGTCTCCAGATTAGGGGACCACTGAGGTCCTCTGTCTGAGGTGAGATAGGAACAGAACACCCATCTCTGAGACGGCCACCAGCCAGATATTTATGCAAGAGAGACAAACCCCTCTGCCCCTAGTCCTAATGGAGAGGCTTTTAGTCAGGATGCACAAATAGAGTCAGGCATCTCCTTTGTGCGCGTGGCTGTCATTTGAGGGACAAAGAGCCTGAGAGTCGAAGGAAACAGAACAGTTTAGAGATGAGCGAATGCAAATGTAAACAGTTACTTGATGATGAATTGACGCACTAGGGCCATAAGGCACAGAAGGCTTCGGGAGAAATTACAGCTCCGATGCGGGAAAGACCAGATAAGATATATGATGCTGCGTATAATTGTATTCCAGTCCCATCCTCTGCGGGAAGCAAACTGCATGAGCCTGACTCCACAGCTCCCTTCTCCAGACTTCTGTCTTTGTCTAGGCCAGATTCAGTTCAGCCAATTTTAGGTTGATCTCTGCTGTCTGCTTTTCAGGCGTCCTATGAGCCTGGCCTAATGACTGTTCCTTGGATGGGAGTGTCAGTCCTCTGGGACACTGTGGTTCACCTCAACCTACTTTCTAGGTTCTCTGGGTCTACCTGGCAGATGCATGGCACCTCCCACCTCCCTGAATCCCCTGTCTGTCTGACCTTGAGTCTCAGGGTTGTAGAATCTGCTTCTGCCTGTCCTACAAGCAGACGTGTGTGTGTGTGTGTGTGTGTGTGTGTGCGCGCACATCACCTCCACAGCATGCACACACACACACAATGCAAACAACACCTGAAAAGCAGCACACAGTGTACAGACATAAATCTCACAGTCATGTGATACATACACAGAGAAGGCACACATCATACAACATACTGTACATGCTTATATACTGAACACATGGAGAATGCACAACATACATCTGACATCTGACCGAACATACAGCACATGTGACACCCCATAGGAGACACACAAAAGGATCCCAAACACACACGTACACATAGGCACGTGAGTTTTCCTTTTGTACTGTGGAGTCCAGAAGTCTGTTTTGCCCTCTTGCCTCAAGGTGACCTTGAATGTGACATGAGTCATCCTGCTGGAAGTTCCTGAGGCCCTTCAGACTAAGGGTGCTGACTCACCCTGTGCCGTCTTTACAGCCAGAGACTTGAAGACTTTGTTCAGGTTCATTCTCAATGGAGGAGCTGTGAATACAGGTATCCCTACCTGCAGGGTCCAGAGACTTCTCCCTCCTGGCTGGGTCGGAAAGTGTGCTGTTAATGAACCACCACAGTTATTTGGATTAAAGAACTGACCTATGTGTGCATAAGATAAAATTACACCAAGTGGATTTTAACCTTTGTTACAGGGACCCCAGCACTGGCACTCTTGTTCATGAAGGATCCAATTGTTACCATCAGGGCCAGGTAGTCAGTTCCCATGCCTGCTTGCCCAGAGGGGATGTGTTCATCTCACTCACTGCGGACGACCAGCAAGGGCATACTAGCTCCCTAATAGGAGCGAAGAGAAAAGGGCAGATCTGTTGAGATGATGGAGATTCAATAATATCTCTTTCCCTCTTTCTCTTCTGATGATAGCATCTCCTCATTCACTCCAGTTACACTGACCTCCTGGATCCTGGGTGTTTTGTTTTGTTTTGTTTTCCAGTTTCCCAGTGACGTCTTTGAGGAACTTGTTCTGTTAAGTAATGAACAATCTATAGACGAAGATTAGAAATGCAGAACAATCTGGCATAATTTGAAGATCTACCACTGACATATGTCTTTTTTATAAATTTCATACTTCAATTGGCCATATAATTGTTGTGTTGACAATCAAAGGCACAGACATAAAATTTAGAACAGGTGTGGATTTAAAAGTGAGATATTAAATTTCCTGAATTTGAACCTTCTTCCCTCCCCTTCCATGATTGTTTTAGATGTGGAACTTTCTTCTATCCTATTAACTGAGGCTTGAGGTCCCTCTGATGCTTACCTTTTCCCTTATTTGAGAGCTTGGCTCTTTCCTCTGTAGCCCCTGGGTACCTTGTAGGAGGCTTTCTGTTTTAACAAGGACAATGACCCACAGGAGTCATGGGGGCAGGGAAGGACTTTCACACAGTGCAGTTTGCTTCCTCATTTCAAAGCTGGGGAGTCTGAAAAGTAGGGAAGTGGGGGTTTATCTGAACTTGGCAGAATCTTGGGAGCTGCAAAGAGATCTCAGGAGCGTGGGGGAGATGGTATTAATACTTCTGATAACCTAGAAGACTCATGTTCCAGCAAAGGGACCTCACGTCACACCCTGAGGGCTGCTCTCGTCAAAACACACACTCTAAACAGACGGCACAGGCTGCATTTTAGAAGCCCATTTTTCTTAAATATATCTTCGGTCATTAAGAATCTTTGGTTTGGACTCACATTCTTAAATCAAGACCGGCCTTTCTCAGAGATAGAAAGTTGGGCGATTGTTCTCTTTAGCTTTTCTCTTCAATTTTTTTTCTGTCCTACTTAGTTTTTCACATAAGCAGACAAGGTATAGGACATAAAGAAATGTGTGTGTGTGTGTGTGTGTGTGTGTGTGTGTGTGTGTGTAGGATTTTTTTAAAGACAGAGATTTTGTGTAGTCTTGGCTGTACTGGAACTTGCTCTATAGACCAGGCTGGCCTTGAACTCAGAGATTTGCCTGCCTCTGTAGTATATTTTTAATCTGCACATGCAAATAGCATATTTTACCTTCATTCTATAAGTAATTACAAGTTTGAAGATTTGGCCTTAAAAACTGAGTTAAAAGCTAAATATGCAAGATGATAAAAGGACTATTTAAGAAAAACATACTCTAACTAAGTTTGCGTGTCTGCCCCCTGGAAGCAATTCTCAGTATCCACAGGTGCATTTTCTGCTGAGCTCACTTCAGGATTTTCTAAGACAGCCACACAACAAAAAGCCATTTGGGAGAACAACAGAGCAGACCACAGGACTGGCTTGCTGTCCGGGTGCCTGTGTTAGGACATAAGGCACTGTGATTTCGGAAGGGAAACGGGAAAAGGAAGACACAACAGAAGGAACCTTATTCTGAGTCTCCAAAATTGTGTTCGTTTGGCCGTTTTGCTTTACTTGGCTCTGTATCACGAAGGACACTGCTCTCCCACACAGCACACACTAACATATGTGTTCATTATCAGTGTTTCACGTTGCAAGCTTTGGTGTCTCCATAGCTTCATGGGTGTGTTAATGCGCTGTCTTAGGAGATACCATGTGACTTTCACCTGCAAACCAGATAAAATGAACCAGTGATTCTCGGAGCTGGTTAGATTTGGATCCAGATCTATCAAGTGTGTATTGTATCAAAACCACCCCTGGCTCACTTTAACTATACACTGCACACCATTTGCTCAATACTTAAAATTGCTTTTGCCCTGCAGTCATGGCCAGCCTAGAACCTGTGATCCTCTGGCCTCACTCAACCTTCCAAGTGCCGAGATTACAGATGTGCACCACTACATGTGTGTGTGTGTGCATGTTCATGTGTGTGAATGCACATACCATGGCATATGTATGTGGGTCAAAGGACAGCCTTGGGTGTCTGTCCTTATCTCCCATCTTGTTTTGATACAGGGGCTCTTTGCTATTCATCACTGTATCAACCATCCTAACTGGTCCTTGAGCTTCTGGGATTCTCCTGCTCCCACCCACCCTACCTCCCCAATAGAATCACTGTGGTTACACAAGTATGTCCCTGCGCCTATCTTGATGAGGGTTCTGGGGATTCAAACGTGGGCCTTTACGCTTGTGAAGGCGTTAACTTGTAAGGCATTAACAAAGCCATCTCTCTATCTCTGAGCAAGAAAAAAAATGTGAGAGCTAGTAAGAATAGCTAAACTTCAACATCAGTAGGTTGACAGTGACTGAGTCTTACATATTTTTGTTAAACTGCATGGGGCTGTCCTTTTGTAGGTCAAAGGGAATTGCATATTAGCTACTTCGCGTGGGTCATTCTAGAAGCTGGTTGGGTTTTTTATGTTTAGAGTTTATTTTATTTTATATGAATGGGTGCTTCCAGCATGTGTGTCTGTGTACCACATCTATGTCTGATGCCCAGGGAAGACAGAAGGAAGCATCAGGTTCCTCGGGACTGGAGTTACAGATGCTTGTGAGCCACCGTGTGGTGCTGGGAATTGAACCCGGGTCCTCTGGAAGAGCAACAACTTCTCTTAACAACTGAGCGGTAGATTCAACCCCTTGATCCTCACCGCACCCCACCTCTGCCAAAACTTTGCTTAAGTACCTATAGGGCAGGGCTCTGCTGTGGAGCTCACAATACTGAATGAGGCCTGCTCCTTGTTCTCCAGGGAGGCATGAACAAGGGTTTTTAACTTGCATGAGACTTTCCTTGTAGCAGCTCTCAGCTAGAGGCGAGGTTGGCAGAAGGACACGTGCAGGCATGTGGGCTTGTTAGAAAAGTTCGGAAACTCTGCAAAAGGCGTCAGAGGTGATGGGTGCAGTGTAATCCAGACAGCAGTTAGGGTCTCCATGGCGACACACCACCCAACAGCTGTTTCCTCTGTGTGGCAAAGCACTGGGTGGTGTAAGAGTCTGAGGTGGTGGATGATGTCAAGAAAGCAGCATTTTCCAGCTACAGCAGGGCAGGTGTACCTATGTGCTCACATGCAGTGTGCACGAGACAGACAGAATCCCACCGTGGAGGAGGGGGATGCGCACAGAATTCCACTCCTAGCCAGGAAGCTGTGTGCAATTTGATAGCTCCTGGAAGAGGTAAGACCAGTCTTCTTCAATGGAGGGATACTGGCCCTATCAGCTATACTCCAGGGCAGGGCCCAAGCTCAGGAGTCATCAGTCAATGTCAATTTAATTCCTTTTTAGTGTGTGTGTGTNGAGAGAGAGAGAGAGAGAGAGAGAGAGAGAGAGAAGGTTTTATTGTGGAGCCCTGGATGTCCCGGGACCTGTTCTGTAGACTAGGCTGGCTTTGAACTCACTGAGATTGCCTGCTTCTGCCTCCCAAGTGCTGGGATTAAAAGTGTGCACCATCACCACCCAATTCATCTTATCTTTTTTTAAGAGAAAGAACATGAATTTGGGTGGGTAGGGAGGTGGAGGATGATCTGGGAGGAGTTGGGGGAGAAAAAAAGAATAAGATTAAATATATTGGGTGAAATTCTCAAAGAATAAATAAAAAGTTTTTTGCTTTTTTTGAAAGCAAGAAGGAAAGAAGGAAG
>LOJH01019178.1:0-16047 GCA_001685095.1 Ellobius talpinus | reverse complement strand
AATATGTTTTATTACCATTGGTTATTAAAGAAGCTGTTTCAGCCAATGACTTAGCAGAGTAAAGCCAGGCAGGAAATCCAAACAGGGAAAAAGTAGGCAGAGTCAGAGAGACCCCATGTAGCTGTCGGCAGCTGCCAGTCAAAACCTTACTGGTAGGCCACAGCCTTGCAGTGATTCACAGATTAACAGAAATGAGTTAATTTAAGGTGCAAGAGTTATCTAGAAATATGCCTAAGCTATTGGCCAAACAGTGTTGTAATTATTATAGTATCTGTGTGATTATTCGGGTCTGAGCAGTTGGGAAATGAACGAGCAGTCTCCACCTACACAGGAGCATGGGTGAGGGTTATCTACAAGCACGTGGGCACCTTAATGGTCACTATCCTACCAAAGAAAATGTCTCTCTCCCTACCTCTCCATCAACTGCCAGCTGTCTAGAGGTCCTCAGGGAGGAATGGCCTTGTGCAACTCTCTCCCCAGCAGCAGGGAGCATGTGTGTCTTGGTTAAATATGTGGTCAAGTGAAGAGCTATAAGCAGAAAACCCTGTGCTGGCCCCACAATCCAAAGCAAAGAAGGAGATGGAGCGAGGGCTGGAGATTGTGCAGTGTAGGATTTGTCTTATGGGAAAATGCTTTGGAAACAAGTCATAGGACCCCTCCATGTGGGGAGCGTATATAGCGCCCCTAAGCTTGACAATTAAAGGTGGTTCAAATGTCAGAGCCTTGTGAGTTCAAGGTGTAGATCCCAGAGGGTCCATCCTCACATGTCCTCACGGTCACTGGTCATCATGTCATGTGGCTTTGGGTTCGAAGGTCCTGAGTGGTCCTTCTTATCTGCAAGTCATTGGTCATTTGTGACCCAATCAGATAACTCCTGTGAGGACACGTGTCCTTTCCCCACATGGTCCTTGCCAAGGCTGCTAGGCAGAGGCAGGGATCCTGAGTGGCACATTTGCATTTGGCCTTGAATCAGCTCACGCAAAGTTGAAGTTCAGTGAAGGACAGAGGAGGCAAAAGTGAGCGACAACCCTGCATCTCTGCGCCAGAGAAAACAGCAACAACCTTGCTGCCCGTGACTGGTGGGAGCCCCAAGCTGCCTCCCCTTTCCCAGCCTGCCAGATGTGCCTCCTCAGTCTGTTTCCAGGAAGTCCATGACTAGGGATTGCTGTTGTGGCTTAAGTGTTAGGAGCCTGAAACATGAGTACAAAAACTGGATTATATTTCATGCAAACTTAAAAAGTATCTTTAAAAGAAACTAAATAAAAGCAAGTTGCTTTTATTGCTATAGAGTTACCCATGTGTTTGGTCAGTGTAAATCCTGGGTCTGGGAAGGGGTGATTAGAACCGAAGATCCCATAGCCAGGGGTCTTCACATGTGGTTGTACTCAGTTGTCTTACTTTAAGAAAACTTGGGAAGTGCATTGTGAGTCAATGTTGTGGAGACAAGAAGGAGGTTTGGTAAACTCCCAGAGCCCAATCCCTAAGCAGAGACACTGGCACTATGTCAAAATGTGCATGTTCTTTCTTGGGAGGTAGAGGCAGGAGGCCTAGGAGTTCAGGGCCAGGTTTGGCTGCATAGCTCATTCCAGATCAGCCTGGTTTACAAGACACCTGTGCCCAAAAACAAAAACAAAAAGGCATGCTCTACACGAAGATACTCAGGCATGGGTCTGGGTTATATTGTGAATCCATTCTCCTCTGAACAGATCTGGCCACAGACTCCCTCTGTGTCATGAAACTGGAGGTCTTCCAGGATGGAGGAGGCTCGCTGACTCCTGGCTGTGGCGCAGACTCTAATCACCTTCCTGCGTTCCACAGTGGTTAAAGGGAAGTGCCGTAGAACCAGCAAGTGTATAGGGATGCCTGTCTGCAGAAGTGAAGGTGGATGCCCATGGCTGTGATTCTGAGGATGAGCTCAGAGAGAAGGCTTGGACCTTTCTGACCCTTCCAACGTGGGAACAGGGAGGTAGTGTCAGTGGGGGCAACTGTTATACCACGTGCTCTCCCTGACTGCTCTCCACATCAAATCCCACCCCAAACTCCTTTAAAGTCGGTCGTTAGATTAGGCCACCCTGTGGCAGTGTGACCTCTGTCAGCTCGTGCCACCTGCAAAGGGCTGTGTCCCCCACCCTGAGCCACTGGAACTAGGACATCCGTGTGTCGTGGTTGACCCGGGGAAGAGCAGGTCACATCTTGCCCACAGTGATGATCGTCACACACACAGAACAGATCGCTGCACCTGACGTTTCCTGTTACCCCTCTCAGCAGCTGGGAGCTGAACAAGCTGAGGCTCATCCCCGGGATTCAGTGTCAGGGGCGGTCGGCTTTGCTTCACCGTAGAAGTATTTAGCTGCGTGTCATCATTTTTTCCCGGTGAATCAGATGACAAGCTTGCTCTATTGCTGATCCAGGGAGTGGCCTTGTGGTGTTTCTGTAGAATCAGGACCCACACTGCAGCACACATGAAACCTAGTTTGCCAAGGGCATCAAAGGTAGCCTGGAAATTAAACAGGACTTTGGACTTGGCGTTCAGCACAGATGCCAAGGCAGAGCTCTTGATGCACAGCACGCTGAGGCAGCTTCCAAGCAGATTCTGCTGCCTGCCTGACCTAACAGGGACAGAGCTGGGCCACAACTTAACAAGGGGGACCAAGATAAGAAACCCCAGCTCCCTAAGGCCAACAACAGGCAGTATAGCTCAAGACTGAACAGTGAGGTTGTCAAGGCGTCTCCAGCCTCTTGGTGAAGGCTATGCCTATCGGAGCCACCTGATACCCTGTGAGGACCCCAGTCCCTCTCTTACTTTCCTGTCTTCACCCATGCCTGTCATTTGAAAATTTCCCCAGCAAATTTGCTTCATCAAAACTCAGCCCAGGTATCTGTGTGCATACACATCTCACACATACATACACACACACACACACAAATGCATGCATACATACATACATACAAAGACAAATACAGACAAAAACACACACACAGACCTACACACACAGACCTACACACACAGACCCACACATACACACACACTGTGTGTCTCTCTCTGTGCGTGGTGTATGTGTGAGTGTGTGTGTGTGTGTGCATGTGCACACGTGCAGGCACACCAGTGGTCATGACTGAGGTGGCTGGGGCAGTGCCGAGTTAAAGGTTTCCTAAACTAGTTCTCCCCCACCGAAGCAGGCAGCACCACTATGACTTTCAGAACAGCCAGCACGCTAAAGCTCCGTGTAAAGGAGACCACATCGTTAGGTGCTAAATACATGTTTACCACGAAATAAAAACAACTTTTATCTCTGGCCCTGTTTTACAAGCCAATGCGAGCATGAGGAAAGCAGTGACAGCCAGTCTTCCAGGAGCGTGGATTAATGAAAGTGTGATAATTGCTATATGTTTGCTTGGTGTGGATTCAAGGGTAAATCACAGCAGAAGTAATTAGATAATTATTAAAGTGTGCATTTCATCTGCAAGCCCCAGGGAATATCACACATGAATTGGCTGGAGCCTGTTCTGCTTCCTGTTTAAAAGCCGGTGCTGCCTCTGGGATCTTCTGCCAGGCTGCTCTTGGGAAAGCAGTGGCTTGGGATGGTGTCTTTGCCTCGAGCCGTGTCTGGCTGTACGGGTCTCTGCCAGGCTACTTGAGTGTTCTTTCCCAGGAAAGCCACAGCTCATTAGAGGGGGCCCTGGTATGTCTGTCATCATCTTCTTTGGGATTTGTGATAACTGTTTTCTACAACTTCGCCCTAAGGCTAGAAAATCAAAGCATTTCCCATGAAAGGCTCCTCTCTTGACCCTCTCCTTCCAAATGTTGAAGCCAAAAGCCCTTCAAGACAGAATGGCACCATGTGATAGAATTTGAAAATTATACTTGAGAGTACAGGCTCGCTTCTGGGCCTGTCCTTAGAAGAGCCAGTAAAAGAAAAATACTCAAGAGCCCAGGCGGCTTTGATTTGTTCTTAACTCCCTGAGTCCTAATCCTGAGGTTTCCCTTCAGGCTGCAGTAAGCCCATGGCCATGTTTTCATCTCCAGATGCAAAGGGTGGTGGGGTTAATATCAGTGATCCATAACCAGAGGACTCAAGCCCATGTCCCGCTCCCAAGTCCTGCATTGAGCTGCAAAGAGATGCCTGGTCTTTCCACCACTATTTACATGTAAAGAAACTGATTTAGCAGCACATCAAATAGAGTTACTTAGGGGTTCAGCCAATTCACTCATTTCACTGGCATGCCATCCCTATGATACCCCTATGGAGACTTGGTAGAAAAGCTTTGTAACCTAAGTGGACAAGAAGAGCTCAGATGTGTAAGGACCACATGAGAGCCAATGGCATCTTCCACCTTAAAGCCTAGAATTTCACTTTTCCTATATCTAGGCCCCGTGGTGATAAGCAGGTCCTATGACCTCCCCAGGCCTCTTATTCTCACCTGTGGCACAGGGCTAGAAGTGACCCTTTGCCCAGTGTTATTGGGGGAGTCAATAATTAAATAATGGAGTCAGTTGCAGGGTCTATACCCAGAAAATCCTCAATAACGGTGAGCCAGTCCTATAGAAGCACCTCAGATGTCTCTAGAGCCATCAACTGCCAGAACAGGGTTATCCTCCTCCTCCCAAAGGAGGAACATTGTTGAGGCTGAGGTGTGGAAAGGGGCTAACAGGCACCACATCATCTTTCTAGGGACCACAGCACCATCGTCATGCACAGTGGCAGTCAGCCCCAGCTGCCTGACCCTTGACCTTCCTAGGAATATGAACCCCAGGCTGCTTAACAAATCTTAGCACACCCCGCTGATCAACCTCATCTAGTGAGAATCTAATCACGTGCCCAGTGGGCACCAGGGTTTCTCTGGGCTGGCTCCACTGGGACCTTGTAGTCCCCCAAAGGACCATAGAGCTGGTGGCATGAAGCTGGGACAGAAACTATATGTGTCTGACATGAGAATGCCCATTAATTCTTTTACTGTTGGACATTTTTGTTTTAAAGTCACCTAACCAAAGCAGGTCTCTAGGCACAAGACTCGGGTTTCCCAGCTCTCTCCAGACTGGTGTTCTAGGTGACTGCTAAGATGCTTGCTCCAGATGTTCTCAATGGAAGTCTTTAGCAGGGGCTCAGACTGGTTAACTTGCTCTGGGGCTGGTCTGGCAGAAAGGCCAGCTTGGCCATCGGGCTCACATCGTAACTACCGGGACGGAGGTATTTGCTTTCCTTTACAAACAAACCATGCACGAAAATGAGATGCCTATGTCTAGTTCCTAGAGTGCTGAACCTACAAAAGCATTTGAAGTTATGGATAGACCCAGAGTCTGGTAGCTACTAAAAGCAAAGATGGCAGGAGTGTGCTCATGAACTATATGATAGAATAACTGGTCCTACATGAATTACTGTCCCCAGAGCATCTGTTCCTAGTTGGTCCTACAAGAATTACTACCCCAGAGCATCTGTTCCTGCAACAAATGCCAGGTATAAGTCAAAAGCAGCCACCTTCCTGCTTATGAAATGCCCATAGCAAGTAGCAAACTAGTTCCTGAAGCTCTCTCTACTTTGTTCCCTCAGACAGCACTGTTTATAACCCCAAACATCATTAACTGCAAGGGACAAAGTTGCTCCACAAGTCCCCGGAAGGTCCATCTATTTGTAGATTGCTTTTATCACTGCTCTGTACATCTGCACGAGCACAGAGCAGGCATCACCCAGAGCTAGAACTCAGACTCATGTTCTGTCCTGTTGGAATATTATCAAAACAGGAGCCTCCAGAGAGCCATGCTGCATGCCCTAACTGTGAGGCCCGCGAGTGAGACAAGGGAGGGAGACTGGGTCAAGAGCAACACTGGCCGAGTTACCCTAGATATGAAAACGTGCTTCAGGCTGGAAGGATGCCCTGCAGTGTGCTGTCCCTGCCCTTCTCACCGTGTCTTTTCCTTCAAATGGGTGGCAAATAAGCCATGTATGTACAACATGCGGCGGTACAAGAAGACAGAGAAGCAGGGAGCTGTGGCCATCCTGAAATCAAGGTATGAGCCACGTGTAGGGAAGACACCCCAAGACTGAAGGAAATGCCATCCACTCTTACCCTTCACTCCCCAGTCCTACACGTGAGCTCTCTAATCTGCAGATAGTCATGGGAATTGGTGTGATATTCTCACAGTGTCACAAGAGCAATGCCTCAGGGACAAACTGACGTCTGTTTCATGGGTGAACGCAATGCTAATGCTCTTCCTAAGTTCTCCCAATAGCCACTTTCTAATTACCATTGTATATCATATTAGATGTGATCTGGGTTCAGGATTTGACCAAATAATTAAAAGTCATGTGTGTCCATTTGGGGAAGAGCATGAAAAACCTATGGAGATGGACTTGCCGTCTGGTCCCCTCTTTGCAATATGATGTTCCCATGGTAAGTTCAGACACCACTTCAGAGAGAACATTTGAAGTTAGCAAAATTAAACATCTAAATGAGCTATTTGCCTAATGAGGATGCAGCTGGGTATCCTTGAGGTTGGCACAGGAAGCAGAAGACACTGTCCCCACTTCCCGTTATGCCCCATGTCTGCCCTACATGGCAAGACAGAGAGGTTTTACTAGTCCTGCTGCAAGTTGCCCTTTCAATGGAGACCAGAGTTTCACCCTTTCTCTGCTGCAGAGGAGTGGCCCCTGAAAGACTCAAGGAGACTCCGGGTGAGCCCTTCTTGATGGCCATTTGATTATAGAACATGCATTTTAAAATACTTTTTTATCTATATCCAGCCATTGTTCAAAACTCAGGAGATCTGTGACAGTTGGTAAGGATGAGGAGAAACACCATGTGACTCCTGCCCCTGCCCAGCTTCCCTCTCAGGCTTAGTGAGGGAGGGATAAGGTGGCATGAGGAACAAGGAGATGACTGCAGCCCTAATTCCTGGGTAAAGGAAGAGAAGGCCAAGTCTCCACTCTGCCAGAAATCTGGTCTATTCTCCCCATAGTGGGCCAACAAGGCAGGTAACAATGCACCCACAAGTTTCAGCATTGTCTCCTCTGTCCCTGAGCTCTCTCCAGAACACCACACACGGACTTATGGGGTCAACATCTGTTTCCTGGCTCTGGTCCTCTGGTGACACACATGAGGATTGTGTATCTACATCATCCCCAGATTCTGGTTGGAGAATCTGGTTGTTTCCCTTTTGGACAGACCTGCCAATCTGAAGGATGGCTATGTAGAGATGAGGGAGATTTGGGGGTGTATACACCTCGGGACCACCTGGTCCATGACACTTGGCAGAGGGTGATGAAGATCTTTCTGTGGAGGAACTAGGCCAACCAGAAACAAGGAATAAAAATAAGCCAATAGGAGGCAAAAACCACAAATGGAACACTAGGAGATCAGAAATGTGAACGAACCAGTTGGAGGTTAGAACTGTGAATGGTCCAACCAAGACATAAGAAATGTAAGTGGGTCCATGGGGGAAACCAATGGGAGATCAGAANATGAATGAACCAAGGTGAGGTCAGAAGCATGAATGAGCCAATGGGAGATCAGAAACACGAGTGGACCAATAGGAGTTCAGGAATGTGAGGGAACCCATGGAGAGGCCATAGGGATGCAATGTGCGGCCAGGTACAGAGGCCAGGGGTGTCCCTATCTTGCCTGGGGTCTTAAAGGAAGGTGGATGTGGAAGGATGAAACCTTAGAGAGAGACCTGTCTTGGTCCCCAAGCTGCCCCACCTGGATTGCCCCATCACCTACCTTCTCCCTTCTGAGCCCAGCAAGTCTCTGTCTCCCACCACAGCCAGCTTTTGTCCAACATAGTTTTTTCCTTTAAATTAAATTTTCTCTTAAATCGTAAATGATGATTTTCTTAAGTACAGAGTCCTCGTAGTCTAAAACCAGGTATTGTGTCCTAATTGAGGCACTTGTCAAACCTTTTTTGAGCCACTGAGTACCAATCTAGTGAGATCTCCCTTGGAACTCCAGACAAGCGCAGGGTCCTTGCTGGGCAAAGTCACCTCCCATCTAACTGGAGCCAAGGAGGCTCTCATGCCAGTCAGTGAGGAGTAGTGGCTGAAGAATCTGGGATGCCCCCTGGGTGTCCCAGCCCAGAGAGGAATTCTGGTGATCGAAGTGGGAGCCACTGTCCCTGTTAGAGAGCCTTCCTCCTTCCTATGCCCAACCTTTCCCCAGCCCCGGTGTCTGCTGTAGGGCGGGCATTTCTGGGACTCCACCCACCTGGTGACTTAAATTTCAGTCTTGGGTCTCTGGGAGAAGACCAAGATGAAGGAGTCTTCAGGGATGGCTTATCTGAGGGCTGTGAGGGAAACGCTGTCCCAGGCCTCCGTCCCATGGTGTAGGTAACCATCTTCTCCCAGTGTCTCCTGACACGAACTTTCCCCTTTCTGTTTTTGTCTGTCCTTGTAACTATCACAGTAAATGAGACCCACCTGCTTCGTGTGACTGCTGCCTAATCCATCTGAAATTACCGTCTCCAAGGAGCATCACATCCTGGGGCCTGGAGATTAGAGCACTTAGTTAGGTGTGTGGAGCACAATCTCAGCTTCAGGACTACACCCAGTGACTCCCAGGGAATTCCCTCCTGAGCCTCTCTCCATCACCTGGTGTAACATCTCACCCGAAGTCACCATCTCCTCAGACAGCTCCAGCAGATGCTGATGGTAGCACATCTCTCCACCCCACTGGGTAGTGTTTGGAAGACTGAGCAGCTTCATCCTGATTTCAGGCCTCCCTCTCTCCATGTTCCCCCTCTCACACGGAGATCTCCTCTATTGATGAGCGACCAAAACTTACTGGGAGCCCCTCCTTGTCAACTCTGTCTTCTCTCTTCATCCATTTCCATCCATGAGTTAAAAGAGTTTCCTTCCATGTCTCCACCTTCTGCTTCCTCCGGAAAGACGTCAGGGCCTTCTCTTAGAGGAGACTGCTCCCGGGATTCTTGAGACAGTCGGTCTTGGGCAGCCAGCCCTGCTCACTGATGGGTGAATAGTTGCTTTGTCCTGCATCTGGGTTTTATTTCTCAGGTCTCACAAGCTTTGGGGATGGAAGACCTTGTCTTTTGTTCCCTGTAGAGCACACATATCTGACATTGATGGACTGAGGGGTTCACGGTAACACAAGGTGACCCCATCAGAAGCAGGGAAGACGAAGTTGGCTCCCTGTCTCTCACTTACTTCCTTGTACCATGCTCCTTAATTGTAAGGTCTAAGAGTTCATGTTGGGCTTCCAATCTTTCAACCAGACTCAAACAAGAGCAACATCAAAAACCCCTACATTTCTATTAATTAGCTGGTAGCTTCCCTATTGATATCTTCTTTGCCATCTTCTTCATATACTCTGAAGGTTTGGGGTGATTTTGCATAGCACTGAACTTTCTAGACACACATCTTTAACCCCAGCACTTGGGAGGCAGTGGCAGTCAGATCTCTATAAATTCAGGGCTAGCCTGGTCTAAATAGTGAGTTTCAGGTCAACCAGGGTTAACTAATAAGACCCTGTCTTTCAAAACGAACAAAAAATATGTAAATAAAACCCAAATCTATTGCTTCAGTGAGTAAATTCCTGTGCTTTCCCGTCTAATGCATTGCCCCAGACCATCCCCCTGTGAGCCTCTACCATGCTCAACCACAAACCCCTTTCATCCGACCTTGGCAGCTGGCCGTTTCTGCAAACCGTAACAACTCCTTCAGGCTGCACTCACACAATCCTGCCTCGGTCTGCCTGTCCCACGTGACTCTCACCAGAGCCACAAGCTTTTCTCCACAAGCACATCCACCCTTCATGTTCAGTCCCTCACCTCTGTCAATTAACAACCGTGAAGGAAACCTTGATGCCTTTTAATTTCCATTCCGGTTGATTTGACATCCAAGTTTATGCTGTTATTTTGTGGTACGAGCAACAGGGGCAATTTAAATTCAGAAAATTTCATCCATAGGTGCCACATTTACATTTCATGAGTCGTTCACGGTGAATAGAGTTTATACAACTCCCTCTGAATGGGAACAGCAGTGGCTGAGGCGGCAGGAAGGAGCCCGTGAGGATGCCCCGGTCACCGCATAGCAACCACCAGGTTTCCAAGGGCAGATCGCTCTCCGACCCTAAGCAACTGGATGAGAACATCAAAACATGCCTGCTACAAGACGGCTAATGCCCATTAGTGTTGGGGACTGTTACCTCGATCAGGAGTGACAGAGCCCTAATTATTAAGGTAATTAGAAGTTATAACACTGGCAACATGAAAGGGAGAACTTCCAGGGCCCATTAACAATGTTACTTTAAGTGATCTGGCTGTGAGCTGTTCAAGTCTCTAATTACATTACACGTCCGTCTTAAAGGGTGATGTAATTAACCGACGGGCACGGGATTAATGTATACTGACGACTGTGTAAGCCCCGTAAGTACTATTTTCACAGGAATGGGCTTCACGCATGTCACTTAGTTTTCTTCTACAAAACTGTACACATTATGTCACCCAAAAAAATCCTGGCCTGGATGGATTCATAAGTGCTCTGTGCACAACATTGTTGTGCTTTCCTGACCCCATTGATTTGCTTCTTTGTGGTGCTAGCGCATTCAGCATCCGCCTAGTTCAAGGGACACCCAAATGCCTTTCGTTCACGAGCAAACGTCCATGCTATTTATTGATACAGAAAACCATGTAAGCAGAATACGTTTCCATCGACCGTCAGATCCCACCCACCGCCGTGATGTAAAGTTACAAATGACACCTTCAAAAGGATAATATACCCTTGAATGTTTGGTCTCCTGAGTACTAAATTTTATATTTCATGTATCATTATATTTTCCCAGAGCTGTTCATTAATGCCATGCACTTTACTTTTCTTAAGATGCAGTAAGGACCAGTGAGATGACTCAACGGGTAAAGCACTTTCCACTAAGCCTGTTGACCTGAGTTCAATGCCTGGGACTCACGTAGTAGATGGAGAAAACTGACTCCAGATTCTTTGACCTCTACATGAATGCTTTGGCATTTGTATACATGCACATTCACACACATACACACATGTACACATGCTGCACACACACATGCACACACATATGCATGCACACATGCATATGCTTGCTCATGCAAGTAAAGTAATTAATTTAATGCAATGTAATAAAAATTTAAAGACCCCCCCATAAGACTGACTTATCATTTCTATGATAAATTTTTAATTAAATTTTAATTTTAAGAAGTTGGACCTCCAGAAAGGACAATTTCTTAAGCTGTTTTCTAATTTAAGTTGTATGTGTATGTGTGCAAGTGTGTGAGAGTGTGAGTGTATGAGAGAATGTGTGTGTGTGAGTGTGTGTGTGGTCAAAGGATAACTTTTGGGAATAGGTTCACTGCTTCCACTGAGGTAGAGTCTCTCTTGTCTCTACTGCACATACTCAGCAGAGTTGGCCTACAAACTTCAAGCCATCTCTACCCTGCTTCCCTTCTTAACTTATGAATGCTGGCATTACAGGTGTGAACCACGATTAACAAAAACTCAGGATCAGAAATTGGACTTCAACCTGAAGATCTGAAAGCAAAGCAGCCAGCCACTGGCTCATTCCCCGACCTCAGTCTGAAATGGCGATCCTGCCTCCAGGAATCTCAAGAGACTGCATCTGAGAGCTGCCTTGCCCCATCTTATATTCCTCTCTGGGGTTGGGGTCAAAGGCATGCATCACTGGGATTAAAGGCATGCACCACCTGATTTCTATGGCAACTAGGGTGGCTATTGGGATTAAAGGCGTGTGTCATTGTGGCTACTGGGATTAAAGGTGTGTACTACCATAATCTGGTCTGTAAGGCTGACCAGTGGGACTGTTTCACTCTCAGATCTTCAGGCAGTTTTTATTTATTAAAATACACTTGAAATGCCACTATGCAGGTGCACACTGCCATATCTTACCATACGAGTACTGGCAGTACAGGTGCACACCACCACATCTTACCATATGAGTGCTAGCATTACAAATGCACACCGCCATATCCCAATTTTTATATGCATTTTGAATGCTGAACTCAGGGCATCAGGCTTATGTAGCAAGCACTTTCACCTGCTGAGCTGTCTCTCTGGTTTGCTTTTATTGAGATCTGCCTTTCAGTTTTACAAGTCATTTGTCTTTTGAAAATTATCTACTGGTGCATAATAACACATGCAATGTATAGGCATGGAAAATCATTACCTTTATTTAAAACCAGGCTGTCTCTGTGCTGTTCCCATCGGGCTGTGTCTCTGTGCTGTTCCCATCGGGCTGTGTCTCTGGGCTGTTCCCATTGGGCTGTCTCTGTGCCGTTCCCATCGGGCTGGGGTGCAAGGGTGACTACCACTCTGTGGTTCCCAAGGCGAGGTGGTCTCATCTGTGGTCTGACCAACACTTGGTGTCTTCTGCAGCCTGTGCTGAGGGATGCTGAGGTGGTCTCTCCTCCCTTACAGCTACCCTGCCTCCCCTGTTCTACAGTCCTCTTGGCTGTATGCTTGAGTGACAGGAAGGTCTGGTACCTGGAACCAGATGCCCTGCTACTGCTTCTTGTTTAAGCTAAAATGGAATTTCTAAACAGTCTCACCACAAAGAGGTGACAAGTTGGTAAAGTGTGCATGATGGTCAGACTTATGGGAAGTTCTGGTATGCACACGTGGGTCAACACATTACACTGCACCCCACAAACATTTACCCATTTGTTATTTGTCAGCTAAAATAAAATTTAAAAACAAAAGCAACTGCATGAAAAGAGATTTTATAGGTAAATGTCTTAGTTAGGGTTTCTTTTACTGTGAAAAGACACCATGACCACGGCAACTCTTATACAGGAAGCCTTTAGTAGGGATGGTGGCTCACAGTTCGGAGGTTTAGTCTATTATCATTGCAGCAGGATGGCAGGGTGCAGGCACAGTGCTGGAGAAGTAGCCGAGAGTTCTACATCTTGCAGGCAGCAGGAGTGACTGAGACACTGAGCAAAGCGTAAGCTGAAGAGACCCCAAAGCCCACCCTGCAGTGACACACTTCCTCCAGCAAGGCCACACCTACTCCAACAAAGCCATGCCTCCTAATAATGCCACTCCCTATGAGTTTAGGGGGCCAATTACATTCAAACTTC
Organism: Ellobius talpinus; assembly: GCA_001685095.1. Classification (NCBI taxonomy): domain Eukaryota; kingdom Metazoa; phylum Chordata; class Mammalia; order Rodentia; family Cricetidae; genus Ellobius; species Ellobius talpinus. The sequence goes on along the minus strand of LOJH01019178.1, from coordinate 2,975 downwards.
CTCAGTAACAAAGAAAAGTGTTCCCTTTATCACGGAAGGCAATGAACTGGACATCTCTGTGACTGTCCTCCTAACACATCACCTCCCAGTGCATCCAGCTACATCCTTGGCATTTTAGTCCCAGATGACCCTGGCTTAGAGAAGACAGCCAGTGATGAGCCATGGGTTGCAGAACATGATACAAAATGAACACAGTTCTGAGAAATGATCAGGTGCCTCCCAATGACACTGAAGAATCTTTATCAACCTGAGAGACGCTGGGGTCCTTGTTGTTGCCTGGGGTAGCTGGAAAGGGCTCTTCTGAGTTCAGGCTCCTGTCTTGGGATTGCTGTCTTCCAGCCAACAGAAGGATGCTCAGCATCACAGGCCTCCTGACTTCCAGGAGAAATAGCACTTCCCATGAGTCAGCCACCTTGCCCATGGAAGAGCCAGGACTGATTTCTAAGCAACCTTCTTTTAATAATTCCAAGCTCTCTCCTGCCCATGTTCATCTAGAGAGAATGGGTTTATTACATTCCATCAGACAGCATGGGTGTCAGAGTCAGGAAAATATTCATGGGAAGGATACAGGAAGGGCTGATGTCTACACTGCCGACACCAGCGGACAGGGGTCATCCACTCAGTGCAGCCAGTCTGTGGCCCTGGCTGTGGCAGCCACCTCCTGAAATCTACTTAGTCTTCCCCTCAAACTAAAACGTGTGTATTTCTAAGCCCACTTTACTGATACCTTAGAAGGAATCAGAGCCTTTGGTAATTGACGCAAGGCTACAGGAAGAATCAGAGCATCTTCACTTTTCAGCCCATCTTTCCAACTCCCTAGCGGTGCTTCTGGAAGCCTATGGCAAGAGGCTGAAGGTAGAGCGGGTTTAGAAGAGGTCCTCTGTTATACAAATGTTCAGTTTCCCTTTTAAAGCACAGATTGCAATTTTATAAAATATAAATGTCAGCTATTTCAGATTCTGTGACCAGCTATCACCAAAATTCACAAAACTGAGTAAATAGAAATTAAATTAAATTTCCACTGACTACCGCTTCAGACGCACAGGAGATGGAATGGGCTATATGCATCCGGTCCCAGGTACTTGCTCAAGAATTGTTCATGGCTCCGTGAACATCCCTGAGGTACATCACACACACACACACACATGCGCACACGCACGCACACACACGCACATGCACGCACACACACACACACACGCAAGCCAGAGTTGAATCACTCTTCCATACACTAGCATCTGACCGAAAGAAACTGAGACTGTGAAGGTTAGCCATCCCTTCACATGTCTCCCTCAGCACTTGGCAGCTACTCATGCATGGATGACTCTACAGAGGCCGAGAGGGTAGAAATCACTCCACACTGCATTGCAACCACACACACATGTGCTGGTCTTTTGTCAACAACCAAAATGACTCCCATGTGCCCCCCCATGAGTCTCTGTGTATTAGGGCTACCTTGCATTTAGAAACAAGTCCATTTTCTCTGTTTCTAGCCAATCAAAGGCATGAAAATAGCATCTACCTAACCAGAGTAGAGAGGAGGCGATGGGCATTGTGTTTGCCTGTGATCTCTGACCTCTATTGACTTCTGCTGTCTCTTCATAAATGTAGATGTGGCTTTATCATCATTTTGCCACTAAAGAGTTTACTTGGAACCCACAGGAAGACCTGGGTCAAAGACAACCTGGGAGGTGTGTAGAATTGTTTAGCTCAAAACCAGTGACGTTAATGTTTGAGAATTCCAGACCCAGCAAGAGCCCTAAAACATTCTCAAGAATATGCTGTGGGCAGCACACAGAAAACATGCCTTGCTCAGGGCTGGAGGGAAGAGAATGCAGACTACACACTGGCTGAGACACCCTTGGTAACTCTTCCTGTATTTCTCTTTTGCTACTAAGTACTGACTACGAAATGATCATAGGCTGAGTCCTGAGGGACCTCTTCCTCCACCGTGTTCATGGAGATGCCCCATGTGGAAGGAGAAACCAAGTCCAGTTCTCCTCCGACCTCCATGCGTGCACTGTGGCACAAGCCCTTTGCACATGTCTCTCCACACCATTTCAACCAATTTTTGGAGACAGATTCTTACGTAGCTCAGGCTAGCCTCAGATGGATTCTCTCTGTAGCCAAAGATGCTCTTGAACTCCTGATCCCTCCATCCTGCCTCCACCTCCTACACCCTGGGATTTCTGTACCACCACACCTTGGGGTGTGTGTGTGGGGGGGGTGTATACACATGTATATATCTGTATGTATGCCTGTTCATGTGTGGGGGTGGGTACCTGGGCACCAGGGCTTGCACCGGTCCTCACAGCTCCACCTTGTTCGAGAAGGTGTGCCGCTGGTAAGCCAGACTAGCTGGCCCGTAAGCTTTTGGATAGTCTCCTGTCTCCACTCCCCGTCTCTCACAGACACTTGTGCTGCTGTGTCTGGCTTTAGTGAGGGTTCTGGGGACCTAAAATCAAGCTGTCAGGCCTGCATCGGTACCCAGCAAGCCATCTCTCCAGCCCTCAGCCATCTTAAACACTCAGGTCAGGGCCCTAAGGTAGACTCTGATTGCTCTGTAGCCATCTCTGTTAATCCCCAGAACTTGGACTATTCTGTATCAAGCCCTGTCCCGCTAAACACTAAGTCTCCATTCTCCGTGACTCAACTCCTGGAATCCACCATTCTACTTTCTGTGTCTATGAACCCGACTGCTCTGGAGGTGTTGTTTGAAGAGAATCACACACTGCTTCATATGATGGATGTGTTTAGTGGTTATTTGCACCTCATTTGTAGAGAAATGCCTCTTCGAGCCCTTTGTCTGGGTTTTAAACCATCTTTTCCAATTGCTCTTGAGCTGTGGGAGCACTTTATATATTCTGGGTATTGACCCTGTGCCCCTTACATGCTTGGGGAGCATTTTCAACACCTTTTAGTATGATGTCTTTTCTTTCTTTCTTTCTTTCTTTCTTTCTTTCTTTCTTTCTTTCTTT
>LOJH01019176.1:0-12107 GCA_001685095.1 Ellobius talpinus | reverse complement strand
CCTTCCTTCCTTCCTTCCTTCCTTCCTTCCTTCCTTTCTTTCTTTCTTTCTTGACAAGGTATCACTGTAAATCTCTAGCTGGCCTCAAACTCTCAATATAGACCAAGATCACCTTGAATTTCCAGAGATCTGTCCACGTATATATGCTTTCCAATATGAGATTGAAAGACTTGAAAGACTCTTAACATGAAGGGATCTTTATGCAGGCATATATATCAAGCATGCAGTGGCCAAAGAGGCCAGAGTGGGCATTAGATTCCCTGGGACTGTAGTTACAGATTTTTTGAGTCACCATATGGCTAGTAGGAATCAAACCCAGGTCCCCGAGAAGAGCAGTTAGTACTCTTAACTGTTGAGCTGTCTCTCCAGCATTGTCTGGGTAGTTTTATGTTAACTCGACACAAACTAGGGTCATCATAGAGGAGGAAGCCTCAATCAAGAAAATATTTCCATAAGATCAAACCTGTAGGGCATTTTCTTAATTAGTGGTTCCTGGGGGAATAGTTCAGCTCATTGTGAGTAGGGACAACCCTGAGGCTGTGGTCCTAGTTTCTATAAGAAAGCAGATTGAACAAGGCACAGAAAGCAAACCAGTAAGGAACACCCTTTCATGACCTCTGCATCAGCTCCTGCTTCCAGGTTTCTACCCAGTTTGAGTTTCTGTTCTGACTTCCTTCTATAATGAATAGTGCTGTGGAAGCCTAATCCAAATAAACCCTTCCCCCACCCCCAGCTTGATTTTTGATCATTGTGTTTCATCACAGTCATAGAAACCCAAGTAAAATAAGTTAGTATCAGGAGTGGGGTATTTCTGTGCCAGACATGGCTATGTTTGGAGGGAGGATTTGTGGAAAGATTTTGGAACTTTGGGATAGAAAAGCTGTTGAGCATTGAGAGCTCAGTGGAATGTTCTTGAGGAACCTGGAAGATAAGAATGTTGAGAGCAGTGCAGAAGATAGAGACCTGGCTTGTGAAGTTTCAGAGGGAAGGTTAAAGACTCTATCAGGGCCATTTGAATTAAATTATTTTGAATTAAGATTCTGTCATTCTGGCCACCTGGGGCTGAAGAGTCGGTCACGTTTAACATGAGACCAGCACCACTGAAGAAAATCCTTTGCATCAGTGGGAAAACTGATGCTTGTTAGCTAAGATATTAGCAGAGATTAGGAAGAGACCAGGATCACTGAGACAAAATCTTCTGGGAAGTGTTTCCTCAAGATTAACACAAGAAGCTGTGTTCAAGAAATGGCTGAGGTTGTTTTTCATGCTGGCAGTTGAATTTCATAGTGTAAGTCACCCAAGTGGTGCTGGTTTGAAGGCATGAAAGGGTCACTGAAAGCAGCTGAGTCTTGGCATTGTAGCAGGGCTCAAGTCCCTGAAGAAAAAAAAAAGCCCACGAAAAGCTCCCAAGTGCAGCCCAGTTGCAGCAAGAGATCCCAGCAGTTTGGAGATGCGAGTGCCATGGGATAAAAACCAAGAATTTCTAGACTACTTCCTAATGTCTGTGAGTGATGGCATCTTTGGGGACCCTGAGAAAATTAGGATAATGGTCAAGTCCTGGAAGAACTAACTGTATTATTTTGTTGTTGTTGTTTTGTCTCTGTGTGATGGGAAAGTGTAGAGCTTATCTGAAATCCTGGCTGGATAGTCTATGAAGATGGACCATCTCATCCATCAGCTTTGAAGTTTTCTGGATGCAGAATTTTGAGGAAACTACAACAGAGGCATTCTGAAAGGCTGGATCACCTGGTCTACTTGTCTTCACTGGTGTCTTTTTTTCTGAAAATACAAACTTTTAAAGGTAACATATGTATCTGCATTAACACAAGTATAGAATATGCAGTGTGCACAAGTCAGTTAAAGATGATTTTTTTTGTTCTATGTTTGAACAGGTAAAAGGTATCTGTTAACTTTATAACTTTCTTTGCACTTATAAAAAGACCAAACCTCTATTCATGTCATATGAAAGGATGTCATGTAATAATAAGTCATGAGGACTCTGTAGCCAACAAGATTTATCATGTCTCATCCAGTCTCAGATCTGTTCCCATAGTAGAGGGGTCAGCATATACATCATATGTCCTGTAGTCTTTCTTGGTTTGTTTCTTTATGCCTGCAGCCAAGATTTTCAGGAGACCTCCCCCAATCAAATCAGAAGGGAACCATAACTTTCTTTTTCATGTAGAAACAAAGACATAACCTCTCCTCCAACACAACATTATTTTCTGACTTCCATGCTGAAGTTAAGACACTTTAAAAACATATAGGTTGGTTTAATTTTAGCAGTTCCCATAACCCAATGTCTCTCAGCAGCTATTGTTTTTTGTACCCTAGCATTTAAAAAATTCATAGTCAACAAAGTACCATACAGGATCCAGACACCCTGTGTATTTCCCATCTTTACATGGCTTATTCTTGTTATATTACTGTATTCTTTCTTTAATAAATTTATTTTTATTTTTAAACACTTTTTTCTATGACTATCTATACCTATATTGTAACATTTTAGAGACTTTCTGTATCTGTACCTGGCTTTACTAAGCACCTGCAGTATTCTCTGTCATGTCAGCTGCTGGTCTATGGCACTGGATACAGGCAGGGGTCATAGGTAGTGGTCAGTAGCTGCACCTCTGTACGATGAGCACAGGCCCACCTGAGAGACTGCAGGACTAGGAAGCTGTGTCTTGCTCCCTGTTTGCATGTTTGGAACTTTTTAAAAATCTTTCTCTGGTCCTACGCGGAAATCCGTACCCCATGTTGTGTACCATATGTAGACAGACTTTTCTTTGGGCCACCAGGTCACAAATAATGACACAGAGACGTCTTGTTAATTATGAAAGCGTGGCCTGTAGCTTTGTCTTGCCCCCAACTACTAGCTCTAATAACTTACATTAATCTTTTTCTTTTAATCTATGTTTTATGATGTGGCTTTTTAGCCTCTTTTCCATTTCCGCACATCTGACTATTCTGAGTTTCCTGTCATCTCCCTTGTCATCGCACTCCTAGACTCCTCCTCCTCTTTCTTCTTCTCCTTGAAAATCCCTTCTATCCCCCCTGCCTAGCTACTGGCCATTCAGCTCTTTATTACCCTCAATGACAGCAACACATCTTCTCACAGTGTACAAATATCTCACCACATATCTGAGATGGAGGGGAGCCAGCCTGAGTCAAGGAACAAACTATGTGAAGCCAGAGAGTGACCCAAGCCCCCTGGAGGAACCCAGAAGATTGTGATTGAATCCCAGATAATTGGACATTGAGTTATTTACATTGTTGTTTGTGACTGTGCCTTGGTTCTTCCCTCTTGAAGAGTGCATTTAATTTAATTTCGAGTTTCACAGAAGCCCACAACTGAAAGACTATGAACTTTTAAAAAAGATTTTTGATTTTTAAAAAGATTGAATATTTTAAAGAGACCAAGCTTTTAATGTTTTTGAATTGGTAAAGATGGCAGGACTTTCAAAATTCTTTATGTTTTATATTGTGATGTTATTATTAATGTGTCATCTTGGGGACAAATGAGACAGGAAGGATTTTGATTGAAAAGTGATGTGTTTGTGTGTCAATTGACAGGGGTACGTTTTACTAGCTACTTTTATGTCAACACAAGCTAGGGGCATCAGAGAGGAGGGAGCATCAACTGAGAAAATGTCTCCAAAATATCACGCTATGGGTAAGCCTGTAGTGCATTTTCTTAATTAGTGATTCATGGCAGAGGGCCCAGCCCATTGTGAGAGTGGCTACCCTTGGGCTGGTGGTCCCTGATTCTCTAAGAAAGCAGGCTCAGCAAGCCATGGGAAGCAAGCCAGTAAGCAGCACTCTTCCCATGGCATCTGCCTCAGCTCCTACCTTTAGGTTCTGTTCTGTTTGAGTTTCTGTCCTGACTTCCTCCAATGATGGACTATGATGTGGGAGTGTAAGCCAAATAAACCCTTTCCTTGCTTTTTGCCCATGGTGTTTTGTTGCAACAATAGAAACACCAACTAAGACAAATATGTATTATTGGTTTTTTCCTCTGTCTTCTGTTTTCTAATAACAGCTGGGAACTTTCATATATATTTTTCCATGTACTAGTAAAATTGCCTCTAAATATCACCAAATTAAATCCAGAGCCTAAAAACAGAGCTTAAAGCTGGATGGAAAGCTGCAAAACTCTCTTGTTATGAATTCTCTCCTCTCACATCTGATTAGCTCTTCTCCATTTCCCAGAGCCAATAATCTTCAAACTTCAAATCTGGTTCGGTAACGGTGATCATATTTTTCATAAACCATCCTATAGCAATTAATACATAGTCTTTTTGATAAGAAGCTATTTCTGAAAATAAGCAAGGATATACTGTCGTACACTGCTTAAACTAGGGATTTGTCTTGAGAAATATATTTTACGATGGTTTCATCATTGAGAGAGGATTAGAGATGCACTTACAGAGATTATGATGGCGATGTCACTGGATGATATGATATTATGGGACCAGTATAGTAATACAGTTCACTGTTGAACAAAACGTCACTGTATAGTGATTGACCATCTGTAGTAGTTCTTTTCCTGTAGCTCTGATAAAACATCATGACCAAAGAAACCTTCAGAAAGAAAGGTTTATTTGGGCTCAATTTCAGAGGGTGAAGAGTCTATCGTGGAGGGGAAGCATGAAAACAAGCAGCAGATGTGGTGGCTGGAGGAGAAGGTGAAGGCTCAAATCTTGACAGAGAAGCAGCATGCGAAGACTGTGCCCTGGGAGGGGTGCAAGGCTTTGGAATCTCAAATGCCACCCTCAGTGACATGCCTCCTCCAGCATGGCCACACCTTCCAAGCCTATTCACACAGCACCACTAACTGGGGACCAAGTACACAAACATCTGAGTCTATGAGGGACATTCTCACTCAAGCTACATTGCATCCTTAGGCATGATGACACAGTTTCTGTAACTACGTTATAATCAGCATCTCTGTGGAGACCAGGGTCACTCCCAGATTATAACTTCAATGCAGACCATCATTTTATGATATTATCATTGTGGTTTCCTGAAAATGATAGTGTGTACAGTGTGTGCACACGCCTTGAAGAACCATCGTGCAATGCCTCTGACACTGACTCCTGGCACATGACGACTTGGCAGCCTACTGCGTTCTTGTCTCTCTGCTGTTTTTCCCCGACGTTTACTCGATTCCAAGAGTGACAGCCTTGCATCCATGCCAGCGCACAATGGAGAGTGACAGGAACCATGGCCAAAGGGGTGCTTCTCATCCCATATCACACAGACTTTAAGTGACTTTGACTAGAGTTTGTGACACCTGTGTGTAACTGTGATAAGTTGTGCAGAGGAGTTTTATAGAAACTTTATAAACTGTCAGAGGAAACTATCTTTTCTTGATGATGTGAAATACGGCATGACCACTGTCATCTCTCAGCTCCCAACTGGGGTGTCATGCACAGCCCTTTCATTAGTAGATACTCTACCAGGTCCTTTTTTCTTAGGATAGAAAACTAATGCTCTGAGTGAATGGCAATGCTGCTACACAGACAGCTGGTATGAGAGGGACATTTAAAGAAGACATGAAAAGAGATTGTTTTAAAGCAATACTTTAGAAACCTGAGACCCATCTACTGTTCTGGTAATATTAATGGCATTTTTCTTCAAACAAATTATGCCAAAGTCATTTTGTCCTATATTGTTAAACTTTGAAAGAAATTAAGACAATTTTTATGGTTTTACTAGCTCCTACTGATTGTCCAAACTTGGAGAGATGGCTCAGGGGTTGAGAGCACTTGCCGTTCCTGCAGAGGACCCAAGGTCAGTTCTCAGCACCCATTATCAGGCAGTTCATGACCATCAGTCACTCCAGCTCCAGAGAATCCCGCTTCTGGCCTCCAAGGGTACCTGCATACATGTGGTGTGCAGGTGTGCACGCACACATACACACACACACACACACACACACACACCAAACAAAAACAAACAACAAACCAAGAAAAATCCCATACCTCAAACCAAAACCCCTCTCCAAAACCTCACCGAGTTAATGAATTTCTCTGTGCCAACTTAGACTAGGTACATCGTGTGCCTCTACCTTATGCCTGCTCCCTCCGTCCCCTCGCGCCTCTCATCTCTCTCTTAGGGGCTCCCTTCCCGGCTCTTAGCGGTCCCTCTTTAGCTTCCATGCCATTTATTTCTCACAGATGAGAGAAGAATTTCGTGGCGCTTGTCCTTGCTGGACACTGTACTGGCCACATCTATCCTTTTGCCTTCATAATTTGGGACTTTACTTTCTTATGGATGAAAAATTCCCCGCTGTGAACAAGGACCATACTTTATGCGTTCCTCTGCTGACAGTCACCACGGCTGATTATGTAGCCTGGCTGTTGTGAACAGTGCTGCCTCATTTATCTTAAATTAGTTTGTAACTTAGCATAAAGTGGCCTGTATTATTCCAGCATTTCTATATGCACCATGTCTCATTTTACTATGCTCTCAGTCTTGCCTCTCCACACTGCCCTTGGCCACCTCCCTTGTCCGCTCTTGCAAATTTCCTTCTCCCCACAGAATAATCCTCCCTTTAGTTCTCAGGTCAGACGGGTTCCATTCCCTTGCCTTTTATTCCCTTTATCTTAAGATATCCTTCTCCCCGTCCCAAGTCCCCTTTCTATTTTTATCTCTATCTCCTTCCTCGCCTCCCTCCCTTGTCCCTCCCTCCTCTCCTCCCCACCTACACAGGCGCGCGCGTGCACACACACAAACACACCTATTCTGCACATGAGAGAACATGTGTGGTATTTGGGTATGCGCATGCTTTAAAGATGCTTTAAGGAGGTTGCGGCTCTTCAGGGTTTTAGCAATCTTAGGTACTTACTTTAAAGAAGATAAAACCCCCCAGCCAAAAGAGAAATGCCTATTTGTTCTATGTAAAAACATTTCTAATTCTTTTTAAAAGTTTATGTACTTTTAGTTTTAAATATACTTTTAAATATAGTTTTAATTGAAAACTACTTTATTATATATACTATATATAAATATATAAATTATAAAGTAATTTAAAAATAAAACAACTTAAATATACAGCTTAAATAAAACATTTCCTCAAACAGTGTGACACCTATTTGGATTGATCAAAGGCTATACCACTGTTTCTTTGGGGCATGTTTAAGACAGGTATTAGCTTATAAAGAATCCTAACGTCCAGAAATGAGAAGCAGTGCAGAGATGATTTACGCTCTCTTGGTCATTTGCCAGAAGCAAGCATTGAGTGCAGAGGGGAAAGCCATTGTCTGCCCTGGCAACTTTGTAGATCGTGGAAGCTGGCTGTTTTCTAATCTGTTCTGGTGACCTTCAAAGTTCCAGTAATTTTTCCTTGTTCCTTTGTTCAAGGCATCCCTGGCCACTGAGTTTTGCATTGGTTGATAGTTTCTCTTTACAGATAATGTAGATTTTGCTGGCTAATTTTATGTCAACTTGACACAAGCTAGCGTCATCTGAGAGGAGGGAACCTGGGTTAAGAAAATGCCTCCATAAGACTGGGCTGTAGACAAACCTGTAGGGCATTTTTCTTAATTAGTGTTTGATGGGGGAGGGCCCAGCCTATTGTGGGTGGGGCCATCCCTGGGCTGGTGATCCTTGGGTCCATAAGAAAGCAGACTATGCAAGTCAGGAGGAGCAAGTCAGTAAGCAGCACCTCTCTACAGCCTCTGCATCAGCTTCTCCTTCCAGGTTCCCACTCTGAGTGATAGTCCAGACTTTCTTTAGCGATAGACTATGGATGCAGAAGCATAAACGAAGTAACACCCCCCAACACACACACCCAACTTGCTTTTTATCATGGTGTTTCATCATAACAATAGTAACTCAAAGTAAGACAGGGAGACCAAATCAGGAATCTCTGCCAAAAATTCCTAAGACCTAAGGAGAGATAGCAAGGCCTGGGAATTTAGAATCTCAGGTATAAGCTGGGTAAGAATGCCTCGCTATGACTCGTACCTATTGTTAAAATGAGCATTGGGCCAATTCAACTCTCTGTGCCTGTTTCCTCATTTATGAATAGAATAAGAACCACTCTAAGGGTTGTTTGATAATCAGATGAGTTCATATTTATGTAATTAGAAAGCACCAATACCTATTCTTAAGAAAAACTATATATAATTTCTTTCTCATGACAATGGTTGAGTTTTTAAGAGGAAAGCAAAGTGACCACAGAGGAAACAATACTAAGAACTTAGTATTGGGATCTGGGAGCTGCATCCTCAATTTTTTTTTGATTGAATGGACGCATCCATATCCTGACTAATGGATATCATACTTCCCTTAATGCTTTCAGTTGGATCAAAGGAACCAGATGAAGCCATGTCTCTCGCTACTTGTCGCCTGACCTGAACTTATAGCTAAAACCACTCTGTGTTTGGGCACTTCCTACACTGCTGACTTTTATTTTCATCTTTATACTGGTCACACTGAGTCTTGAGCTACAGTTAGTCATCTGGTGTCCTTCTTTTCCTCAGTAGATAAGGTCTCCGTGGAGACACTGTCTTATTCATATTTTAAAAATTATATAGTACTGTGACTTAAACATAATAGACATGTAATAAGTATTTATTGAAAGGAGCTTTTAGAAGTATAGCTTGCCAAACAGACAATTATTATCACCATTACTCTTACTATAAGCACTGCTGTATGACTTTATAGGGTATAATTACATGGCTGTTTGACATGAGTATAAGTAGGAGTGTTGAGTGAGGTTTAGACATGCAACACAAACACAGAGTATTATCAAAGTATTTCTCTCTGTATGACCCCTTGCTTTAAAATATAGCACATTCAACATAGCAAGTGTTTTTCTAGTTCTATTTGGGTCATATGTGACATAATTGATGATCATGGGTCTGCAAGAAGCCTTCTTATCTTCACATTTTGCTACTACATGATAAATGAGGCATATGCAAATAACTAATTAGGTTCTGACCTCAATTCCAGATGCAACTCGGGAATTTATTTATTCATCTTTTTTAAAGAAGTAATTCAGTGTTTCTCTGGCATGTGCTGGCCACCCCATAGGCACTGTGAATCCCATGGGCAGTGGGATGGACAGCTTTCTGCCCTTTCCTTTGTGGGCAGTAGGCATTTCCCGTGAGAGGCAGGCTCACCGAACCCTTGACCTCTGATCAGCTTGAAAATACAGGTGAAGATCTCAGACTTCGTTTTACATTTTAGGTGAATTTTCATTTCTTGAGGGAATTGGGTCCATGGTGGTGAATTGATGCCGTGTAAAGAGGAGAGTCTCTGGGCCAGAAGAAACTGCTGAGAAGTGCTGTTGTCTTCATGACTAAGCTTGGGCCAGCAACTGAACCTGGCTCGCTTGTAGAACTAGGATGCCACAGGCAGGGTGTCTCTAGATTTTTAATTCTACTCATATGCTCAAGAAGATATTTTGCTGTGTCTTATTCAGGATTACTATTGTTGTAATGGAGTACCAGGACCACTAGCAACTTGGGGAGGAAAGGGTTCATTTGGCTTACACTTCCACATTACTTACTGACTTGCTTAGCCTGCTTTCTTATAGAAACCAGGACAACCAGCCCTGGGGTGGCACCACCTATCATGAGCTGGGCCCTCCCACACCCGTCAGCAAGAAAATTCTCTGCAAGGTCTGCCAATAGCCCAGTCTTACAGAGATATTTTCTCAGTTGACCCTCCCTCTTCTCCAATGGCCCTAGCTTGTATCAAATTGATATAAACTTGGCATCACATGCTCTGTGCAATTTTCTCGCTGGATAAGTGATTGAACTGATGATTGACAGCTGTAGGTACCATTAGAGTTACAGGTGACTGAATTAATTGTAGTTTTTTAAGAGTCACTTCAGTGACCTTGTGTGGTTTTAAAGTGTGATGAGTAAGGACTACCGGAAAACATGCGTTTCTGCATCCACTTTCAAGTTTGTGGTACATGTATGTTTCCCAGAAAGTTTTTAATAAGGTGTGCATTTTCATGTCGATATCTTCTCTTTAACTCTGAAACCACCTCTTCATTTCATTTCAAATACTAAAAATAAGTTGCGCAGCTATGGGTGCAATGTCTTTCAAAGCACACGGCTTGAAATTTGCATCAAAATAAGAAAAAATCAAGACTGCTTAATTAAAACCTTGACACCACCAACCTCTTCAATTATGTGTTAAGGAGGTAGGCACCCTGGGGACACCAACTGAAAAATCAGTGTGCACTTTGAGTGCCATCAGCATGAATACACACATAGTTTTCTGAAGGGAAGAAAAGAGCTTTAGTAGGAAAAAAATCTAACATTTCTCCTGAGCATGAATTAGTTCACCTTCGAAAACCAAGGCTGAAGAACCCACAGGACAATCCTCCCCCTCTTTTCTGTGCTTAAATTTTCCTGTAAACAATGAGAAATTTTTACAAAATTGGTTACTTAAAAAACAGTTCTACAGCCCGACTTCTGGCTTCTGGGATGTGTTCTGTAGACCATAAAGGGCAAACACAGGAGGGGAACTGTTTATTTCCCTGCTTCTTTGGAGTATATGAATTTTGCAGTAAAAAATGACTGCTTTCTTCACTTGTTCTCGTTGTCTTCACTGTTATGGGCTGGCTCCCAATTTCTTTCACTAATGTGGAGCCCAGTGGCTCTTTGTTCTCATTGTGTCTGTCCTCTCCCTTTCTTTGTGTTTCAGGGATACTGCTGCCCGCATCTGCCACTGAGCATGCGGAGAAAAATCCTTCAATAGAGTCTTCTCTTAGGAGTTTCAATAGTATTACTCCACTTCTCCAGGTTTTAGTAATAACCAATACACTAAAAAAGATAGAATGAAACTTGGAAAGGTGATGGGAGATACAGGTGGTTGGGGGTCTGAAGGCCAGCTGGGATTCCTGGGCAGGAAACTTCAGGGTACATACTAACTTATGCAGCTCCTGCCAGCCAACTTAAATCCAGAACACATACACACAAGTTGGGAGATGTGGCTTGACAAGTGAGAAGACACACACGAGTATTTCAGAGCAGTTAGGCACAGGGTCAAACTAAAAACCGCTAGATGCAGCATCCTAGCCATGCCACAGAGATGCGTGATACCTTCTCAGTGTCTCTGTGTGTACAGTGCCTGAGCCAGGCCCCTCACCAGACAGGATACTGTCTGAGGATGAGAACCAGCGGCGTGGATGGATTTTTCTTGAAACAGAACGTCAGGCTTCCCTTTGTTTTAAACACAAAAAACGCCAAGTCAGCATTAACTGAACAAAACAGTTCAACTCGTCTGCTTAAAAACATTTTTTGTTGTTGAAAATAAATAAAAAGCCTGGTTTCCAAGAAGTTAAAAAAAGCAGGTGATATCAGAGCCTTCTCCTTTCTGCTCAGACATGTCTGGTTTTAATAGTGTAAATTATTTAACTGATGGAGCACTCTACATTTTTGCTATACTTCTCCCTGCATTGATTTGCTCGAAAAGCCAGCTCTTAGAACAGAGTGGAGCACGCAGGGGATGCTCCAAGATCATTTGTCTAATATGAAGGAGTATGAAAACGCAACTTTTGTTTAAAAGGGAAGGACTGGTGGAGATAGTTCAAATATGACGATTTTAGATAGGCTGAAGTAAACACCTGGCTCTCTTAGTGACAGGAATTTCTTACTTTCCCTCCTCAGCCTTCCCTATCCCACCATTTTGTTTTCATGCCCTTAGCTGCATCTTTTCTAAACCTTTCTACTCCAAGTCTGTTTTGGGAGTCTCAGCATCATGTTCTCTAGGCTTCTGTTTTCTGTAGGTTTTATTAGCTTGTGGAAGTACCGTGAAGTCTTAACAGTGCTCTTGAAAGAGGGTAAGCCATTGGACCAGGGCACATTTCTCTTTGCTTTAGGCACCTGCTGCGACTTCTTTAGATCCCGCGCTCAGCTCTGACCCGAAGCNCTGAAGATGGAGGAAGTGCGAGCGGCGGGAAGTTCAGGTCAGGTCCAATCAGGCACCTGAGGTTAGGTGGCGTGGGTGCATGCGGATGCCCAGGGCGGGTCCCTACCGTAGGTCCCGCCCCCTCGACATAGCCATCACTGCAGGCTCCGCCCCTCGCGCCCCGCCCCGCCCCGGGGGCCGCGGCTAAAACCCGGAGCCGCTAGAGCACA
>LOJH01019175.1:7377-21362 GCA_001685095.1 Ellobius talpinus | reverse complement strand
CTCCCTCTCTCCCTTCCTTCCTTTCTTTCTTTTGGACAAGAAAACTAACTAATGTACCATCTCTTGTTAACAGAATAAACATTTAAGAACAATAATTGACGAGTTATCTTTGGGACTTTCCGTTCCACTGCACACTGTTACTAGTCAGTTATTATCTTTTGAAGTGGCCCAGAAAAGCCTTGAACAGCTGGCCTTCACTGGGTTTCCCTCTCAGCTTATGGGCATGTGCCATTGTGCCTGGTTCGGCTATTCTTTATAATATTTAATCCCAGCACTTGGTAGGCAGAGGCAGGTGGATCTCAGTGAGTTTGAGGCCCGCCTGGTCTACCAAGCGAATTTCAGGACAGCTAGGACTGTTACACAAAGGAACCCTGTCTCACAAAAAAAAGGTAAACGTTTGTGCAGTGTGGCACATGTCCACAAGAGGGCGCACCAACACCAGCACACAGCCTTCTAATGGGAGGCTCCAGACTCAGCACTGGACTCCTAATCTTTCATTACATGTGGACTCTCCAGGAACACAGTGTTATATCTGAAGTATACAGTAAGAAGACCAACTGTCTTCCTGTGATTACCGGTATATAGAGAACTGTAAAGACCAACTGTGATCACCATTGTATAGAAAAGAGGACTGTAAAGCTAAATCTGATTAACAAAATGATCAGCTGCTAACCATAAAATGTGTGGGGTTTATCCATCTCATTACACTTTACGCTAAAAAAGCAGTTTGAAAGCATCCAGTATAACTGCATTTTTATTCCATTTACTGATTTAGTGAAAAATGTTAATCAGGCATTCCTCAAGTCTTTGTCCGTTCCAGGAACCTTTGTTTTTCCCTGCTCTCCCCTCAGGTCCTCTCTTCTTCCTCCCTTCTTTCCCTTCTGCCTAAGTCAAGCATGCCCTCAGCTGCAGTCAGGGTGATGAGCCCTCTACCTCTGCTTTGCATCTACAATAAAAACCTCAGCCTCTTAGGAGTGGTCATTTCCTCCTTTTACTTCTTATTTTTTGTTCAATAGGTGGTTGCTTCCTATGAGCAGTTATTATAAAGCAAATTTCTTTAAATAAATCGATAGTAAATAGTTACATTGAAACACAGTTTATCTTTATCAGCAAGGAGCATCTGCCTATTTCTAGGAGTCCTAGCAGCTCTAGAAAAATGAAGCCTGAGGCCTGATTCAAATGAACTACCAAGGTAACTGCAGCCTCTGGGAAGGAGCTGGTACCCATGCTGCTGTTGAAGCATACAGTTAGCCAGTCAGTATCATCAGAGTCCTGAGAAGGATACGTTATAGTAGAAAGTATAATCCAAGTGGCCTAAACTCAGGAAGGTGAGGGCTTGCTGTAGCTGGGTGGTTACCCTAGGCTGCCACCATCTTTCTGGCTTTCTTGGGGGCAGAAGCAGTTAAGTCTTCAGCTGTCGTGCAGGATCTTGATCCTCAGCTACTACACGGCTGCATCAGCCTTTGCCTGTCAGACCCAGAAGGTCTGGGAGATTTTCATGTGGAGAAGGAAAACTGACCTCACCTTGATGAGGTGGAGTAGGGTAGTTGACTTTAAGTTCACTTCTAGGATCTGGCATTTTTGTCTATCATAGCAAGATATTTTATTAGGCTTCTTTTTTGAGCGGTTTCTCTATGTAGCTCTGGCTTTCCTGGAACTTGCTTTGTAGAGCAGGCTGAATTTAGAGATCTCCTGCCCTGCCTCCTGAGAGCTGGGATTAAAGGTGTGCACCACTGTTGCCCTGGTTACAAAGCATCTTAAAAACCATATTCATCAGATCTCTGAAGATTTTGAGGGCCATCTATGAAGTAGACCTGATTTTAAAATAACTTTACTTGGTTAAGTTACTTGCTTTAAGCTTAACCTTTAAAACATTTAGGAAACTTCATAAAGCTTGTCATTAAATGAATTCTATAACAGTTTACAAATTAGTAGCTTTTATAAGATTAGGAATTTTACATCTTTATCTCTGTTAAGTTTGAGCCTTAAAAATCTGAGTTCAAGATTTAATTGAAGATCCTTCAGCATTAAAATAAAACTTTAAACCATAAATACAGTCCATAGAGAGACTGGGGACTTTACAAAACCATAAATATAGTCCACAGATAGACTGGAAACTTTATTCTTTTTTAGTGCTCTACTACAGAAGGTCACAGTTTTTTATGACACAATTTATCCAAATATCAAAAGCTTAACAAAGTTAGCAAAGACAGAAAGACTAGACATGTATCTTCAGGTCAGTTACTGTCAACCTCAGTAGTACTTAGGACTTTAAAAACCTTATTTATCAAAAATCCCTCATTCAACATATGTTGCTTCCTGTTTAAATTTTATAGGAGCCTGGTGCTGAGCAGTTAGCAAAGACCTAAGTTGTTAGACATATGTCACTAAGTCAGTTTTTAAACTGAGTTATCTTTATAACCCGAGTTTATCTTTATAACCTTAGGAATTTATAAATCTTACAAAATTTCCTATTAATTTAAGATATTTTGGAGACCTGTTGCTGTCTCCTTAGTCTAAAAAGCAGAGACAATGACAAACCAAGGGCTCAGTGGGACTGAGAAGTTTTATGCCATCTAGTCATCTTAAGACAGTGATGACGTCACATGGTATGTATGCTTTAACCTTAATAAAGATGGCTCTTAACCATTGTGGCTGCTGTTCAAAATCCTCCCCCCTTTTTTTAATGAGTCTTCTTTAAAATAAGAGTTGAATCTAAACTACTTATATAGTATATTTTAAACAAGATTTGAAATACACACACATGCGTGTGAGCACACACACATACACACATATTAGCAGCTTAGGATTATCCACGTATGGGTTTTAAACTATAAGCCTTTTAGTATAACTTTTAAGCCAGATTTTTGTTACAGATTTTATAAATGTTTAAACCATACCCAATGAACTTCTAAATCCTGAGATTAAGATAGAGTTTATAACATAATTTTAAGAGATTTTCTGAGAGCAGAGCAAAGAGAAATCAGAGAGAAAAGATTTTTAAAACTGATAATTAGAAAAGCCTTAGAGATAAGGGACTTATTGAAGTGGTGATAAGTTT
Organism: Ellobius talpinus; assembly: GCA_001685095.1. Classification (NCBI taxonomy): domain Eukaryota; kingdom Metazoa; phylum Chordata; class Mammalia; order Rodentia; family Cricetidae; genus Ellobius; species Ellobius talpinus. Next base: position 18,301 of record LOJH01019175.1, on the reverse strand, counting down.
AGACACTAGAGATTTGGGATCATTTGCTTGTGCAGCGGCAGAAGTCGTTACCATAAGAGAGAATCTAAAAATCGTGTGTACCAATCTTTGATTTTTGATCTGTTTGGAGGCCAAGTTGTAGTAACAGAGTGAGGCTGTTAATGAAATCTGAGCCTGCGGAGGAAGAAAGGGTTGCAGAACGGAAGATCTCCAGGGAGAGGGCTTCTGTAAGCTCCAAGAGGGAGCTGAGAGAGAGTGTAGGTGTCCCCAGTGGCTAAGGGAAGTTCTGGGACTTCAGGAGGAGGCTGAGAGGAGGGCTTAAGGAAGAGATAGTGCAGGTGGCTCCAAAGGGAAGGAGAGGAAACTTCAGAAGGGAGCTCAGAGCAGATGCTGGGGGACTGCAGGTGGCACCCTAGAGATCATGTAGCAGCCCAGGTGGGCTTTGAGAAGCTAGATTGCTGGCAGCTCCTGGGGGGAGAAGACAAGGAAAGAGTCACAGGAGGTGACAGGTGGGACTACAGGAAGTCCAGCTGCTTCTGTGGGGAGGGTTGAGAAAGCTCCAGGCAGGAACCAAACCAAGGTGGCTAAAATGTCTTTGTGTCAAGAATTTCTGCTTGGGGCATCCCCAAGTGGAATGAGAAATTTATCAGAAAGAAATGTTCCGAATCACAGACAAGAGACATTCTTACTCATGTGATAAGGGGGCCCAGAAGGACCAGAGGAGCTTTCTGGTACATGGTTGTGGTTTTTGTAGTATTAGTAAATGAAGTCGGTAGCTCCAGGGTGATTCTTATTCAGTAGAGATATGTCCACATGGGCATGTTAGGCTCCAGGAACCGGGGTGACTGAGAAAGGAGGAGAGATGAACTTTGGAGTTCGGATTGAAATTTGTTGGGTGGCAGAAGCCAGCAGAAACAACTGATCTGCCCATACTTTAGGAGAGACAGATCTGCAGCTCGCTACAGAGAGGCTGAGTTCCTAGGGAGGGAAGTGATTCATGTTCCTCCCAGGTTTCAGCACCAGATGAATGAAAAAGAAATAAAAGGAGGATATGATGACCTGCTCCTAAGGCATTGAGAATTTATTATAGATATAAGGAAGAACACAGGCAGAGGCATCTGGAAGGGTCCAAACTAAACCAGACCATGAGAGGAGAAGGTGGAGGAAGAGCAAAGAGAAAAAAAGAGGGACCAGGAGACCAAGAAGCTAAAGAGCTGGTAGCCCTAATGGCTGAGGTTGTATAGAAATCAGAAGCTGGGGAAGGGAAGTCCCCAGCCCAGTTACTGGGCTGCAGAGTTTGGGGTAGCAGGTGGGTATGCCAGCCAGGCTGTCTCTGTAACAGGTGCTAGCAATGCTGAGGGTCTGGGACACAGCACTACTTTGCTATGTTAATAGGCACCCTAGGTTTGAGACCTAACACCTATGTCTTATGGTAAATGATTGGGGAAAAAAAGTTTGAAGATTAAGTTCTGAGAATGTAAAGAAATTAATTAAGGTATATAAATGCAAATTGTAAAGAACTGAGGATGTAAAAGCTTAAGTAGGTTGTGAGGGTCTAAGAAGGTGTTTCAAGGTAATATAAAAAGATGTTTCAGATTTTTTCCCCCTCTCTATGCTATTGTTATGTTAGGACAGAGTTTTAACAGAAAGGAATGGAGTTCTATCTGATCTAGCCCTGGGAAAGCACAGACTGCATCATAGTCCCAAGCTCAAAATATAAAATCTCCTTTGGTTGTCTTCTAAGTATAGACTTAAAAGTGCCTCTCATTATGCTAAAAATGTCTCTAAATGTAAAAAAAATTCTTGTAAGCTTCAGGGAGTTATGAGACTTGGATCGACTGCTCTCAGGTCGAACACTCCTGATTAGTAAGCCTGTCAAGAGTCCAAGTTTCCCCACCTACTGCCTGTTCCTGAGGGTGGGTTCTTTCTCCATTTCCACTGGTCTTGGGACTCCCACCAGCCATCTAGCAGGACCGTGGACCTAGAAGTTTCAAGTGTACACCCAAGATAAAAATTTTCCCCTAAGCTCCTTAACTCTGCCTTCTGTCCCGACGCTGTATCTGTCCCAGCGGATTTCCGATTTCCTGAAGGCTGCAAACTGCTCCAAACGTGCCAACCCTAGAGGCTTCTGACTCATTTTTCGGCGTGAGCTTCTGTGTTCCAAAATGGTCCAAAGTGGCTAGCTCCAGGTGGCGCAGCCTCCCAGACTTCCACTTCAGAAGAGCAGCCGGCACTTCCGAAGTCCCAGGTGGTCCTAAAGATCTGAGATAGTGGGCCAAACAGCAGGCCTACGCCCCCCCTCCCAAGCCTTGGCCAACATTCCAGCCTTCCTGCCTCCTCTCCCCTCAACAACACCCCTATTTCATCTACAAGTACTTACCACCCCTTTACCAACAAAAAGGCTGGGATGTTAGGTCTCAAACGGGACAAAAGGCTGACTGAAATGCCTATTAACATATTGAAGAGGATGCTGTCCCCAGCTTCTCTCATGGTTCCTAGTACCTATTATGGAACGATCCTGGATGGCGTACCCTACCCCCTCCTCCACACTCTCCAGCCCAGGGACTAGGCTGGGTTTTCTTTCCCCCAGCTTCTCTGATTCCTTATATAACCCAGCCGTTTGGCTACAAGGGTCTCTTGGCCTCTTGGCCTCTTGGCGGTGCCACTCTTGGTTTCTACTCTCCTGGTCTCTTGGCTTCTGACTCTCCCCTTCTCCCCTTTCCCCTTCCATCTTCTGGAATTATGGTCCCTGTCTCTGCCTGTCCTTCCCTTGATACCCTATAGTAAGAATCTCAACCCCTTAGGAGCAGTTACGTCTTCCTTTCTCTGTCTCTGTCTCTGTCTCTCTCTCTCTCTCTTTCATTTTTCATTCACAGGGATCCTTCCTGCTTGCATTGAAGCTGAAAGAATACTTCTCAAAGCCTGTCATCAAAATCTGAATAAATAAATAAATAAATAAATAAAGGTCATCTTTGAATGAATTCTCAACGTTTCCACAAAGATGTCTCACACTTGACTGACTTTTATTCTTGACTCTTAGTGAAATTCCTGACCTTTGAAATGGGGTGAGATTGGTTTAAGCCTCTTGCTATTTGATTTTAGCTGAGGAAAAAGCAGATAGAAGGTTAATGTGCTCTAATATCATTTCTGTGCATGTTTCTTCGCTCTTTATACTAAAGAAAAGTAGAAACCTTTCTACTGTGTCACTTAGGCTTTCCCCTTCATTTCTTCCCAGGTTCTAAATTACTACAACCTGAAAAGGGGTTTGTTGTCTATTGTTCTTCTGTCTTAGTTGGGGTTCTATTGCTGACCAAAAACGACTTGGAGAGTGTGGTAGTTTGAATGTAATTGGTTACCATGGTCTCACAGGAAGTGGCACTACTAGGAGACGTGGCTTTGTTAGAGTGGGTACACCCTTGTTGGAGGAAGTGAGCCACTGTAGGCTTGGACTTTGAGGTTTTATATGCTCAGGATATGCCCAGTTTCTCAGTCTCTGTTGCCTGCAAGATGTAGGCTTCTCAGCACCCCATCTTCCTGCATGCTGCCATGCTCCCTGCCATGATGGTAATAGACAGAACCTCTGAAACTGTAAGCGAGCCACCCCAATTAAATGTTCCCTTTATAAGGGTTGCCATCATCATGGTCTCTCTTTACAGCAATAGAAATCCTAACTAAGACAGAAATTGGTATCAGGGACTGGGATATTGTTGTGATAGCTCTGACCACTGTTTTGTTTGAAGGAACGTGGACTTTGGTACTTGGGGATAAGAAAACAGTGGAACACTTTAAGCACTGCTTAATAGCCCATACTAGTGGGAGCATGAAAAATAGAGGTGATTAGAGTTATTTGAACTATTAGGGGCTCACTCAAGAGGTTTCAGAAGAGAATTTTTAGTATGTTGTTACCTAGAAATCATTCTGGTGATATTCTTTTGACGTAGGTGGCTGCCTTGGGCCCTAGTCTGAAGAGTCTGCTGTTTTGCTGGAAGCTTAACCCCAGACCCTGGCATCCATATACCTAAAGAGTCTGGAATGTTCTGATGGAAGTTCCATCCCCCCCACCCCATCTCTCTAAACCCTGCCACATCTCAGAAAGCCTGCCAAATGATGACGCCCTCCTCCAGAGATGCTCAAGACCACTCCCACAGGGTATTTAAATTGCCCCCCAGAAAACAGATGTGTGGTTTTCTGGTCTTCCTTTCTGGTCTCTTCTCTGGGGGCTTAGAAAACCATCCAGGAACATTTTATCCATTAAACCTGGGCTTTTTCTAGTTTGGTTTGATTTGGCCTGATTTGAATTGCTGCATCATTGGAGAGGCTTGTCAGCATGCAGGAACTTCTCATCTGCCTGAGACTAAAGGGAAGAGTTTTGGATTAATTCCATTGGCAGAGGAAATCTCAAAATAGCCAAATGTAGACACTGTCATGTGGTTACTATTGTTCATGTTATTGTACATATGTTCATGGTATTGTTCATGCTTATAAAGATTTATAATGAAAAGGAGCAAGCTGAGCAGGGTAAATTACAAAATGTAAGTCTGAGGAGAAAAAGAGCACCAGGAGGTAGAATGGAGCTAAGCCCTGTGTCCAAGGAAACAGATAGATTTGGAATAAAGGAATAAATGGAATAAAGGGAGCGGTAACCTCAGGGTAAGACTTGTGAAAAAGAACTAAAGAAAAGCTTACAGTCACTAGCGCTTGGGAGACAGAGGCAGATGAATCTCCGAATTTGAGACCAGCCTGATCTAGAGAGCAAGTTTCAGGACAGTGCTATACCTACAGACCAATTTTATGGAACTATCTTTTATATTGTGGTTCCCACCTCTCAGATGATTCTTGCTTGGGTCAAGTTGACAAAACTAAAAACAAACAAAACAAAACCAAGCAGCACATCTCCTCTAGCCATCAGCAAAGCACCTTGAGAGTGCCTTCACCAGGCCAGACCCCTGAGAGCTAGGGCCTCAGACAGGCCAGTCATAGGAATGCTCCTTCTACTTGGAGGGTCAATGATAGTGGTGCTTCCGGAAGAGCCAGGGGCATAGGTATTTCTGTTGTTGGCACTATGGAGAGTCAAGTCTCAAGTATCATTGATTACTGTGATATGTTCTCTAGGGAGATCAGGGTTAATAAATAGCTCATCTCTGGAAACAAACGTTAGAGTTCTTCACTTTAAGGGTACTTAAGTAGCAAGTCCATTAAACACATGAAATAAATAAACAAATTATTTGTTTTTTACTTCAGGAAATTCTTCTACTTTTTAAAAGAATATTTTCCATGAGTCTTATCAATAAAATTTTAAATAATGTTTATACATACATAAACACTTGATATACACATATTTTAAGGGATACAACTAGTATATGGGGCATATAACTGTAAATAATTTTGCATTATTAACATTATTAACATCACCACCCTTTGTTTCATTTGTTAATTTTCTGTGGACAGTGCAGAGCCTGCACATTCACTGTGAAGCATGGAGAAGCTAGACCCCCAGTGTTCTTGTAACTTTGTCTATTGCTCCATCATCAGCTTTCTGCATTGCTCTTTTGTATCTTCCTAACTCTCTGGATCTAAGTGAATGACTCTGTATGTTTTACAGACAGACTTTTTCCCCCCTGTTCTAGGGATCAAGTGCAGCACCCTGCACATACTAGGCAAGCATCCTACCACTAAATGAAATCGCTGGCCCCTGGGCTTTCTGGAGGAAAGGATTGTACTATGTAGCCCCAACTGGCTTAGCATGGTGTGACCTCTAACAAGCAGTCCTGGGTGTTGTAAGAATGCAGGCTAAGTAAGCAAGGAGGAGCAAGCCAATGGCTATCATTCCTCCATGTTCCCTGCTTCAGTTTCTTTTTCCAGGTTCCCAACTTGAGATCCTGCCTTGACTTCCCTCAGTCACAGGCTGTTGCATGGGAGATGAGAATCAAGAGCTACTTGAAGAGAGAAAATTTCTTTGGGCTTATGGTTTCAGAGGGAAAGAGTCCCAAACGGTGGGACATAGTGGCAGTAGGCAGCAGGAACTGCTGAGAGCTTGCATCCCAAAGCCCAAGCCTGAAACAAGAGAGAGCACTGGGATGGCATAAGGCTTTTGGTCCTCCAAAGCCTGCTCTCAGTTACATCCTTTCTCCAACAGGCCATACCTTACAGACCTAGCCATACAGCTCCAGCAGCTGGGGAACAAAAGTATCCAGGCATTTGAACCTACAGGGGACGATCTCGTTCAAGCCACCACATCATCTAAATGCTGTTTGTCAAGAACTCGATTCAGTACATTGTAAAATTCAAAAGGCATCCAAGTAGCAGGGGCGAGAATTAAAAAATGGCTCTCAAAACAATCTTGAGAGTTTCCCCAGTGACTAACTGAGCAAAGATGAGCATTTCTGAGGTGACAGGGTTTGTTTCCCTGAGAGTACAAGTGGTCATATGAACACAGTGGGCCTTGTGCTGTGCAGTAAGTCATTACGTATTTAAGAACCTTGAACATTTTAACGCAGGAGAAAGAAAAAAAAATGGGTCTAGGGGATCAAGGAATAACTGTACATTGTAACTCTAATTTTAAAACAACACAGTTAGAATACAGAAAGCTGATATGGCCCTGAAAAATGTGCTGATAGTGTGCTTGTCAATCAACCGTCCATTAGCTCCAGATGTGCCCCTGAAGAGCAGCTTGTGATGTGAACCCGACCCTGTAGTAATTTCTCCTGTCCCACGGTGTTTTGTCAGTTAGAGAGGGGAGTTTTCTCCTGTTTCTGTGCTCCATGCTCTTCTTGTTTCTGAAGTGTTCTCTCAGCATGTGAGATGTCTCAAGCCGTTCACTCTCGTGAGGTCAGTAGCACCTTACATTCCTGTCCAGTCATGCTTCTCAGCATGCTTCTGAGCCCAGGTCAGTGCACACCACACGGCACACGTCACATACCCTTAGCTTAGTTGATTCTGAGCCCTAGCCACCGAATCGAGGACTTTCTGATGCATATCTGCCTGTGTTGTGAGATTCTGTAGCAGTTTAAATGGACATACTTTGGTTTGTGTTCCTTATATGCAGGTAGTCTAAGGCAGCTGGGGTGTGCACTTTTGTGCTTTTGCTCTCAGCCCCCTAAAATCAGCCATGCTTCCCCCAAAATCTACTTAAATCATTGGAACATGGGATTTTACAATTCAGAGGAAAGTCAGCAATTCATATTGACAGATTATGGCAAGTCGCTGCCAGCTCAGCTTTGGGCATTTCCTAGTCATAAACTATAGAGCTGGTATGTAGAGCCACCTCTCCTGGCTGAGATCTGCCCCTTGTCCATGGAGCTGGACCAGTGAACACTGTTGAGTGGACTGGCACCTGTGACAAGGGTGCCACTCTGGTTTCTTTTCTCTTAGAAGACGAGGTTAGAGTCAAACACAAAGAAAATGTGTCAGAAACAGGACTGGAGACAAGCAAGGCATGAGGCAGTCATTTTCTGGTCTAGGAAGAAAGAAACGAAGCAGGTCTAGAGACCTGGAGAGAGAGAAGTAAGTGATGTGAGGGCACCTTTGGGTTTCAGAGTCTGAGTTCACATCCTTGCCTGCCTCACAACTGCACGATAATGTCTCTTCTTAGTGCTGGGCATGTTTGCATCCTTCACTTTCTTTGGATTCTCAGGACCCCCTGCCTTACAAACTACCACCCTAGAAATGATGCCCAGAGTAGACAATACACAGCCAAGGTGGTCCAGTTGTATGTGGAAGAAGCCATTCTGACTGAAAGTCCCTTGTCAGTTTCGCCACATCCTAAACCACTGTGCACCTCTAGTTTGTCTATGTTTCCAGAACAGGCACCAGGATTGCCCTTCTGATGAGTCTTTCTCTGTCCCGCCTCGTAGCCCCCAAATAATGATATGGAGACTTCTTATTAATCATGAAAACTTAGCCTATAGCTTAGACTAGTTCCTAACTAGATTTTATAACTTAAATTAACTCACTTCTATTAATTTATGTGCTGCCATGTGGTTTGCGGCTGTTACCGCTCATTTCATTGCTCCTTCTGCATATCTTGTTTGTTCTCCATCTCCTCCTATCTTCTCACATCTCTCCAGCATGCCTAGATTCCTCTTCCTACTTCCTCTCTATCTGCCTGGAAGTCCCGCCTACACCCCCNNNNGTCTACTTATTGGCCTTTCAGCTCCTAATCTCTACACTATAATTCACACAGTGTACAAATATCCCACATGCCCCTACTGGGGCAAGGAGGAATAAAGAAAACACATACATACATACCGCCCCCCCCACATCCAGAGATGGAGTGGGCCGTGTGTTCTGATTGATCTAGCCATATCAGCAGCAGCCTGGAGAGTCAGCGCATCTATATCTGCAGCAGAAATGGGGAAACTGAAGGATATCTAATCTTGTTAAAAGGTCTTTGTAAGGGAGGAGTGCCACCTTGTAGTCCTGTGGGAGGAGGAGGCTGTAGTAGATTCTTCTTGTACACATTGTCAACATTGGATCCCAATCCCTTGAGCCTGACCTTGTTATTTCCATGGTGTCTTAGTCAGGATTGTTACTGCTTTGATGAAACACCATGACCAAAGGAAGTTGTGGAGGAAAGAGTTTATTTGGCTGACACTTCAGCATTGCTGTCCATCACTGAAGGAAGTCAGGACAGGAACTCAAACAGGGCGGCATCCTGGTGCCAGGAACTGATGCAAAGGCCATGGAGAGGTTCTGCTCACTGGCTCTTTCCACATAGCTTTCTCAGCCTGCTTTCTTAAAGAGCCTAGGATCACCAGTGCAGGTGTGACCCTGCCTACAATGGGCAGGGCCCTTCCATATCAATCACCAATTAAAAAAAATGTTCTACAGGCTTGCCTATAGCCTGACCTTATGAAGGTATTTACTCAAGTCTCCTTCCTCTCTGATGACTCTAGCTTGAGTCAAGTTGGCACAGAACTTGCCAGTATACGTGGGTCTGAGGCCTTAGGGTTCTTGACATGGTCATACACATTTTAAAAGACCACATTCACTCAGGGCTTTGTTCAGTACCCACACTCTGCTCCAGCAGCATCAGAGGACCTTGTTCAGAGAGGAGGTGACAGTGTGAGGAACTTTATGTTATGACACGCTTGATATAAAAATGCTTGATTATATCAGAACTTACTTATATCATCAAAGAAATTTTAATTTATATTGTCAACGAGGGAAAAGGAAAAGATAATGAAAACAATAGCCTTTTTGATAGGTGCACATTTTTAATCCCAGCACTTGGAGGCAGAGGCAGGTGGATCTCTGTGGTCTGCAGAAGTGAGTTTCAGGATGGTCAGGGCTACACAGGAAACCCTGTATTGAAGAAACAAAAAAAAAAACCAAAACGAAATAAGAAACTACATACTACTACAAATGAAGTTTTTTTTTAAAAAAAAATCAAATGGTGTCAGTGAAAAATGAGATCCAACATTTTTCCAAAGTCTCAATTGGGAATTACATGGAGTCATTTTATCCATGATTTCTTACATAACAACATTATACATTTAAATGTGTATTGATTGCTGTAGGTGTAATGCAGTGGTAGGATGTTTGCCTAGCAGCCACAATACCTTAGGGTTCAATTCTCAGTACTCCCCTGCAAAGCAAAGCAAAATAAAAAGCAAAGTAAAACAAGCAAATAAAGGCTGCAAAATATTCTTCACAATGTTGTTGCATAGTTTTCCTACAATTTATTTTACCTGACTATTATAATTTATTGTTTCCAAATATTTATTATGCTATTGAAATAGTACTGCCTTGAATATGCCTGAAAAAAAGTGGGTAGAATGGATTCTCAAAGTGGAATTGCTGGGTCAAAAGCTAAGGGGTGTATCTTTGTGATAGAAGCTTTCAAACTACTAGCCAACTTCAGCACCAATCAGCCATCTCACATCATCTCCACCAGTTCTTACATTGTCAGTCAGAGAGTTGGAAATGCTACCTGGATTGCTTCTTTTATTATGGGTGAGAAAATAATGAGATGATGAGGAACATAGACTGCTCTTACTGAATAATTCAACCAACTTAACCTTAGGAGAAAACACAAGGACTCAGTAGAAATTCAGATCTAAATTATCCCAAAATAAAAATGAGAGGACGAGGGAGGGAGGGAGGAAAAACCGTTACCATGAGAAGTGATGTCATGCAGAACCCATATTTGTTGTTAAACTGGGCATTGACATCCAACATGGAGTCCGCATGCTTGAAGGGCATGCGCTGCTGCACAAAGGTCCTGACTGGAGAACCAGGGGAGGGGGCAAGAGGAGTCTTAGATGAAATCAGTCAGACATGACATCAGTGTGCATAATTAGCAGTACAATCTGCGGGAATAATCGGGCCCCACCTAATGCTTTGTGTGTCTGTTTCCTTACGCACAGACGGAAAAGGGTGAGGACATCAGCACCTTGGAAGTGTGGGGATCAGCCAGTGTGTGGTGTTAAATGAGTTTGCACTTGTTGAGGATTTCTAAAATGAAAACCTCCTGATTCTGATTGTCCAGCAGGTGGTGACATCCCAACACCCAAAATTTACTCTGAAACTTGGGACAGGATTTCCCCTCAGAATTCAGCTTAGAAACGTTCTTTTCCATAGTAGTAAAGATTTATGTTATAGAATAATGCATGCTCATAAAATTTATGACAATGCATCTCATACACTCACTTTGGATATCAGTTGTTGAATTCTTTTGCTATCTTTACAAATTGAAATTCTAATCTGGCTAAGAGCCCCAGGTGATTTGAGTTCCAATCTGTAACAGTTCCCTTAACTCAGTTTTATAAACACTTTGATTTTAGGGAAGTGGCTCATATGGTTGAGTAGGAATGATAGATGCAATTTGTTGATCTTACCTATTCTTTTCTCCAGTCTGGGGACCAAACCTTGGGCCTTACATGAGCTAGGCAAGTGCTCTGCTGTTGCCCTATGCAGTCCAACCTCTGAACTTAAAAAAAAAAAA
>LOJH01019174.1:527-21362 GCA_001685095.1 Ellobius talpinus | reverse complement strand
CACTGAGACGATGGGGCTGATCTAATGGGAGCTCACCAAGGCCAGGTGGACTGGAACTGATGGAACATGTGATCAAACCGGACTTTCTGTACGTGGCTGATAAGGAGAGCTGACTGAAATGCCAAAGACAACAGAACTCGGTTTTGATTCTACTGCATGTACTGTCTTTGTGGGAGCCTAGTCTCTTTGTATGCTCACCTTCCTAGACCTCACTGGAGGGCAGAGGACCTTGAACTTACTTCAGGGCAGGGAACCCTTACTGCTCTTTGTACTGGAAAGGGAGGGGGAGGGTTAATTGGGGGAGGGGGAAGTAAATGGGAGGAGGGAAGGAGGTAGAAAATTTTAATAATAATAAAAAAAGAAAAAAATTAAGCCCTCTCAAGTTTTTAAGTGGATTTAATTGGCCACGTTGGGCCGCCAATTTGTAGTGATGAGGCAAGCAGGCCTGCTTTTCATCCTGCCGGGTTCCTGCATGGCTAACTTAGCCCCGGGAATAATAACACAGAAACTGTATTCATTTAAACAGCTCCAGGCCCGTCATTTCTAGCCTCTTATTGGCTAACTCTCACATCTTGATTAACCCATTTCCATTAAATCTGTGTAGTACCACAAGGCTGTGGCTTACCGGGAAAGATCCTAACCTATGTCCACCTCGGGCCAGAGATTCATGGCATTTTCCTGACACTGCTTTCTTCCTCCCGCAATTCTGTTCTGTCTTCCCTGCTTACCTATGTTCTGACCTAACAGGTCAAGCAGTTTTCTTTATTAATTAACCGATGAAAGCAACAGATAGATAGAAGACCNCTTGATTAACCCATTTCCATTAAATCTGTGTAGTACCACAAGGCTGTGGCTTACCGGGAAAGATCCTAACCTATGTCCACCTCGGGCCAGAGATTCATGGCATTTTCCTGACACTGCTTTCTTCCTCCCGCAATTCTGTTCTGTCTTCCCTGCTTACCTATGTTCTGACCTAACAGGTCAAGCAGTTTTCTTTATTAATTAACCGATGAAAGCAACAGATAGATAGAAGACCCTCCTATATCAATGTTTATTTTGATCGATATTAAAATGGTTATACCAGCTTGTTTCTTAGGTCCATTTGCTTGGAATATCTTTTCCTAACCCTTTACCATGAGGTAATGTCTATTCTTGATGTTTAGGTGTGTTTCTTGGATACAGCAGAAGGGTGGATCTTGTTTTCACATCCATTGTGTTAGTCTGTGTTTTATTTTTTTTTAACTGGGGAATTGAGAGATATCAGTGATGAATGATTTCTGATTCTTCTTATTTTCTTGTTACTTTTTTTGGTGGTGGTGGTGGTGTTTTTATATCCCTTATTTATATTTTACTGTTGTGAACTTATCTTCTTGTGTCTGGTTTTGGAATTCTTTTCTTCATGTTGAATTGCTGTGTCCAACTTTATCATGATATCTTGTTTTTTTATTATATTTTATTTTGCCATGTTTGGTTGCTATCTCTTAGATACCTGTTCTTTACTAAGGAGAGACAGAAAGGGAAGGAATCCAGAAGGGGAATGAGGTGAGGAGGAGATGGGAGGAGTAAATGGAGGGGAAACTATAATCAGGATATATTATATGAGAAAATAATCTATTTTCAATAAAAGGAAAAAAGAAAAATCAAATTGTGAAAAAATTTTTAAAAAGCTTAGTTCTAATATTCTCAAATGGCCTTTCAGAGATGTCTATATCTCATATCCCCCTTGGGAAAGAAAAGAAGAACCAAAGCAAAAACCTTTGAGGTGAGTGACCATGGAGAAAAGGCTAAAACCCTGCAATAAAAAATACCAGCATGTAATGCTGAGAGATCTGGAACATCAGGATAGATAGAATAGAATAAAAATCTTAGTATATGTCACTTTTGCAGGTGATATTACAGTCAACATCCTTGTATATAAAACCAAGTATAAATAGTACATGAGGTAATTTCCTAGAAGTGGAGCCACCAAGGCACAGAATGTGCATACTCTCAACATTGAAGGATTTGGCACATTTAGCTTCATTGAATCCTCTGTACTCAGTTCATGGGCAGATTAGTGGCATCTGTTGCTCCTGTTAGTGTCTTTGACTCTCCTAATGGAGATGGATTGTAGAAGTCTGAGATGAAAGTTCACCATACTTAGTATTTTTCAAACCTAGGAATTTGTAAACCAAATCCACTACCACTCAGCTCCTAGGACAGATGGACAACCAGATGAAAGAGTAATGTTAAGATTGCATTAAAATAGTATGTGTACAGTCTCAAATTTGCTTCTCTCTGAAATCCCCCACTTTTCTTGGTGTTAAAATCTGAATGTTTTATAAGAGCAAAGGTTAAAATAATATGGTGAGTATCTGTGGGTTAAGGTTATTTTTAATCATAGACCCATTTTAGGGTTGGCAAGAGTCTTGAAACGACTGAATTTATACCAGATGATACAGAATTGACTTCATTATTCATAGAGGTTTAAGAAAAAATCAGGAATAGTCTTTGTACATATATACATAGCACACATTTGATCCCATACATGTCTCCCAGGTCCTCTAGCACAAGGTAATGCAGAAATGTATTAAATGTAAAAATGTATAAAAATGGTCATGTTTAAATATTCTATTTTCCTAAAGTACTCTGGTTTATAATAATTATTAGCACTTTTTCTTCTACTTTTAATAAAACAATTCTATTTCAAACACATTTCTTTTTAATTGAATAAATCAACATTTATTAGAAGCCTTAAATTTTATCTATGACTTATTTAACAATTACAAATGTTCAAAATTTGAGTTAAATGAGGAAATGGGAAATAAAGTAATTTTTATTAACTTGAAATTCTACTTGAAGGGACTTTTGACTTAGAAATTATGGACTAATTCTCTTCTTGTAACTTAACTTTTCTCTGGATATATAAAACAATATTTATACAAAATTATCAAACTGTGAAGTTTGAACAGACAGCTGAATATATTGATAAATGGCCACAAATGCTTTAGAAGTTCAAGATACTTGCAGAAGAGAAATTTGAGTTTATGACTGCATGGCAAATTCACTTTGACATTAGGAAAATCTTTGCAACTTAATCCAACTTCTTAGCTTGTGTTGTTAATAAAGGACATGAACTTAAAGTCCTCCTGATATTGAGTTGTTGGTCATGCTCTAAATACCTCCAAAAACTTGCCACACTTACTATAATTCACAAATGATGACTAGCTTAAAGGGATCCATATCTGAAACATATTTCAGTAGATAGGATAAAACATTTGTCCCTAAATGTAAATTTCAGCTCTAATGCTAGAAGTTGTATATGGATTAAATTAACATTCTTATCTTTACTTAGCCTCAGCTTTCTCATTTGTAAAACTAGGACAATGCTAATGACACCAGTCTTATAGAGATTAAATTACACAAAATCAAGTATGTTGTGTATCTTTTTATGTCTTCACATATAAAAATCTCAATAAATGTTAGTTACTTAAAAAACAATTCTATTGGCCAGTTGGTGGTGCTATAAGCCTTTAATCCCAGCACTAATGAGGCAGAGTCAGGCAGATCTCTGTTAGTTTGAGGCCAGTCTGATCTACAAGAGCTAGTTCCAGGAAGGCCCCAAAGCTACACATAGAAATCCTCTCTAAAAAATTCAAAAAACTATGCTGTTTCATTTTCAGTTAAAATAAATGAATATCGGTTTTACTTTGAAATTAAAGGCAGTTATTCTCAGCTGAAAATTGGATGATAGTTTTGATAGGCTGACTATTTGGTTTATTTATCTAGAGTTTTCAATAGAGTGAACTTCCATTCCCACATTAGAGATATGATGAAATTAATGAATGTCTATTTAATGTCAAATTCATTCACATTAATGATTGATATAAGTAACCTGGAAAGAAACAATTTCTCTTTTTTAAAAAACAGTGTAAAGGTTTATCATTGTCATCTTGACACATCAGGGAAGAGGGAACCCCATTTGAAGAGTTGGTTTCCTCAGATTAACATTTGGGCATATCTTTAGTGCATTTATTTGACGGCTAATTGATGTAGGAAGGACCAGCTCATCTTAGAGTAGGTGGATCTAAGCTGTATAAGAAAGATATCTGAGCCAGGAGGTGGTGGTGCATTGTTTTAATCCCAGCACTCAGTTGACAAAGGCAAACATCTCTGTGACTTTTGGAACAGCCTCATCTAAAAAGCAAGATCCAGGACAGGCTCTAAAGCTACAAAGGGAAACACTTTCTTGAAAAACCAAAGCATAATAAAGGAAGGAAGGAAGGAAGGAAGGAAGGAAGGAAAGAAAGAAGGAAGGTATGTGAACCTTGGAGCAAGCCAGTAAGCAGTGTTCTTCCATAATTCTGGTTCACTACTGCTTGAGTTTGTGCTTGGTCTCTTTTAATGATGTAAGCTTCCCTCATTCTGTAAGCCACATAAGGCTTCTTTACTTTTATACATTGCTTTCTGTCATGGTGTTTATTACATGATAATAAAAAGCATATTAAGACAATTGTTTTACTGTTTCTTGATATGAAGCTAACTTATATATTTAAATTTATGGCTTATATTTAAAACATAATGAAAATTTCTGTATCTCATGAAATTTTGTAGGCAATTTCTAAGATTCATGAACAAAGACAAGCTACTGAAACAACATAGTAATGCTGTGTGATGCTTCCATTTTGTATTTTGTGACAAGTATTAGAAGATAATGGGCAAATACAAATCAATATTATTATAACTTCTTAGTTATAGAATTTTTTCAGTAAGTCCTATTTTGAAAGCATTTGTAAGGAGTTCTTCTGCTTATGCATATTTTTCAAAACTGTAATTATTTAATTATTTCCACTAGAAGAAATGATGCAAAGAAGTTTTATTCATAACCCTTCCATTGACATTGTTTGGTATGTAATATCCACTTAGAACAGAATTTTCTGTTCTGGGTACCAGTTTGGCATTTAGTTATTGAAAAAAATTTAAAAAAACAATCATTGGGCATCTCTTTCATTTTTGTTGGCTTGTCCGAGATGACAGAAATCACCACATTTTACCTCATTTTGCCTTAGAATATTAAAAAAAACTCCAATGTGGTTTATATTGCAATCCTAATGAGATTGTATGATCATCCAGGTATATAGACTCTAGAGACTAGTAATAATAAGAAAAGTTCAAGTGTGCATAAAGAAACAGACTGATATTTATGAGGAGTTATGAAATTAAGTAAGAATCCCTTTGATTCTACAATCTTTGTTAATTTTGTCCTGTTTGTAGCTTACTATTGCTGGATGATTATTAAATATTTGGTAATAGTAGCCAAAGGGCTAAATATATATGTAAACTTTCAGGACAAAAGTAAAGGTAATGAAAATAGAAATTTCATGTTTACAAGTATATTTAGACATAAATGTACTTGAGACATGGCCTTTGCACTTATAATTAGTTTGAGCCAGCACAGTATATGATAACAATTTTTTCACATGCTTTTGAAACTGTTTTAATTCAAAAGACAGATCAAGGCCAGGGAATCTCAGCACAAACTACAACTACCTTTATGAGTGACAAAGCTGTCATTGGGGTAGATTACATATATTATGGGATACTGATCTTTCCAAATGTTACTACCTAAATGTAGAAGATTTACTCTTATAATCACAGGCTCACTAGACTACCAGAAATTGGAACTGTACTCATAATCTTATCACATTCAAGAACATATGATATAATTGAACATCCTCAATCACGTGGGCTGTATTGTAGGCTAGCTTGACAGAAAAAAAGGCTGGAAATGGTTATGGCTAATCTTTTATTGTCAAATTGACTGGACCTAGAACCAACTGCAATGCAAGATAATAGTCACTCTTGTGAGGGATTTTTTTAATCAGATTATTTGAAACAGGAAGAAGCAGCATGTATATAGGTGGCAGCCTGAATAAAATGCCATAAAGAAGAAAAGTGCTTTTTTTCTGCTTGCCCTCACTTGATTGAAAGTTGGATCAGAGGACTGATTCAGCATTTAAGCATTCTAAAAACGGCTACATAGTGGGTGACTAAAGCATTAGTTAGTTGTAGTGATTGATTAATACCTCCATAGTTTCAAACAGTAAAATCAAAAACAAATAAACAAAAACAATAAGCCCAAATGGTTTCATACAGCAAAATCAAGCTTCATGGTGCAAGCTCCCAGTATACCTTATACCACAAAGAAACACTACACCAAAGAGGGCATCTGACATATGTTGTGAGTGATAGTCTGCTGTTAGGACTCAATTCTAAACTTTAGTCAAGTAGTTCTGTAGGTTTAAACAGAAACTGCAACTGTGTCTTATGGGAGGGTAAAATTAAAGTCTTATTCACAACTGGAACTGAGGCACCAGCTGAGTAATACCCTTGTGTTGTCTCATACATAATAGAATAAAAAAATCCTCCTGGCAGTTCCTTCCCAGGCTAATTCACTTTTTATCTATAAAAAGTTTCAGGATATTTACCCAAGACAATCATGACTTCAGATAAGCCTTATCTATGTGATTTATGTGGAGAAATTTGAGGTCTCCAAGGTGTTCTGATGGAGCCAGTTGTTTAAGGACAGGTTATTACTTACTGTCATAATAAATGTAAGTAATTAATACTGTCATTTATTATGACAGTAAGTATTGTGAAGGAGACTATAAGATAGGTATTTTCTTGACATTTGATGATGCTTCTCTGTTCACTTACATCAAGTGTTCCTTATTGATGTTTATCCTCATTCACTCTTTTCACACTGGTCAGTCTCACATTCATTATTTGTTGTGAAGCTGTGTCCAAAAATAGGGAGGTCAAGTGTGAGGAGAACTCCTCTCAGAACATGGGGTTAAACCATTAATTAGGTTCTGATTCTTCACCTGCTTTTTCAGTGGCTATTTGAGGTAATTTTTCCAGCAACCTCAGAGTTCTTTTTATAGTTTCTAATATCTGTAGTTTCAATAGTCACTCAATTAAATATTTGTTTCTTACATACTGACAAATATATTTATTGATTATAACATATGAATTTGCCATTTTTTGTTCATCAAGTTAGTCAAATACTGTCAAATTTAGGTTTTAACAACAAATTTTCTAAATATAGAGATAACCTCACATTTACTAAAACTTAAATTTGAAAAGTAATCATGTCCTGTTCTTGCCACCTTCAACAAATTTTCCATTATTGACTTTAGCTTTTACCACATGATATTCATTAGAGACCATCAAAGCTCTTTTTCTTCTATTGAAAATATAGATGTTTTTCTCACCTAATATATCCTGATGATAGTTTCTTACCTCCCTATTTAGTTCTCCTTTCAGTTCCTTCCCTCTTCTCCTCCCATACAGATATATGTCCTTGTCTCTCTTTAGAAACCAAACTGGCTTCTAAGGAGTAATAATAAAATAAAATAAATAGGACAAAAATAAACCAAAGGAAAAGAGAAAAAGAGTAGCCAAAGGAAACAGATACAGACACAGAGACCCATTCTTTAATACCCTTAGCAACATCATAAAAGCACTGAATAGAAGCTGGGTGTGGTAACAGATGCCTTTAATCCTAGTAATTGAGAGGCAGATGCAAGCAGATACCCATGAATTTGAGGGAAGCTTGGTCTACAAAGTGAGTTTCAAGACATTTAGGACTGTTCAGCAGAGAAACCATGACATTTAGGACTGTTCAGCAGAGAAAACAAGACAAAAAGCAAACAAAACAACCAAATGGAAAGCCATCATATATATACATATATATATAATGCAATGAGTGTGTGTGTATTCATATGTGTATGTAAAGGATTTGTAGGGTAAAAAGAAGAAAAATATACATAAAATAAAATGAAAATGAAATGCAATGAAAAACAAAAATAACATGAAATTAAAAAGCCCCCAAAAAGGAAGTGTTTAGACACAGCATTAATGATACATGGAAACTCAAAACTTTGTCAAACTGGACAGTCACTTGTAGAAGAATCATAGATCCACATTTACCATGCTGCACAAAATCAACTCCGTATGGATCAAGGACTTCAAAAGAAAAACAGATACACTGAACCTAAAAAATATAGTAGGTAAAGAATAGCCTCAAACTCATTGACACAGAACAGAAAGCTTTCCTGAACAGTACACTGTTAACAAGTGTGCTGATGCCAACAATTAATAAATGGTACCTCATAAAATTTAAAACATCTTCATAGTAAAGGAAAATGTCATTTGGACAAAGCAGCAGCCAAAGAATAGAAAAATAATTGTCAATAGCACATTCAAGAAAGAACAAATATACAACATAAAAACTCAAAAGAATAGATTTCAAAAAAACAACCCAATTAAAAACTGGCTATAGATCTAAACAGAATTCTCAAAGGCAGAAACTGAAATGGCTGAGAAACACTTTAAAATGTTTAAAAATATTAAACATTCATAGCCATCAAGAAATTGCAAATCAAAACTACTTTGTGATTTCATCTTACACCTCCCTAAATGAAATTGAGGAAAAGGCAAAAAAGGGAAAAAAAATCAACAAATGCCTTAGAGAAAGCAGAGAAAGCAAAGAAAGCCAAGAAAAAAAAACAACATGTAGGAGGAGGGAGCTGCTTGTTGGTTCTCAGCCACTTAGCCTTGAAAGAATCACACAAAAACTTTATTAAATAAAACACTGATTGGCCCATTAGCTCTAACTTGTTATTGGCTAACTTACATGTTAATTTAACCCATTTCAAGTAAACTGTGTATCACCACAATGTCATGGCCTACCAGAAAAGTTTCAGCACATCTGTCTCCAGCAGCTCCTTGGCTTCTCTCTCTGACTCAGCCCTTCTTTCTCCCAGAATTCAGCCTAGCTTTCCCTGCCTAATTTCTGCCTTGCTATAAATCCAAAGCAGTTTCTTTATTCATTAATGGTAATCACAGTACACAGAGGGGACTCTCACATCATCAACAGGTGAAAGAAATAGTTCAAGATTTGAAAACTGAACTTGCTCTTGAAAACTAGCTCTTACAACTTAAAATAGCCCGTAATAATTATCTATGTTTAGCCATGTGGATCAGCACCTTTAT
Source organism: Ellobius talpinus (assembly GCA_001685095.1). Taxonomy (NCBI): domain Eukaryota; kingdom Metazoa; phylum Chordata; class Mammalia; order Rodentia; family Cricetidae; genus Ellobius; species Ellobius talpinus. The sequence continues at coordinate 12,326 of LOJH01019174.1, read as the reverse complement.
CTGTAAGACCTTTTCCTCTTGCTTCCTCTGCATCTGACTGGTGACTGCATCTGGCCTTTCCTCTTCCTAGAATTATCATAGTCTGGTTTCCCCACCTATATTTCCTGCCTGGCTACTGGGTTGTCAGCATTTTATTAAACCAATATGAGTGACACATCTTTACAGTGTAGAAAAAAATTATTCCACAGCATTTCCCCCTTTTTCATTTTCAAAACAAGACCCTGAATCTCATCTGCTTTGTTTAGGTTTTGTCCTGACCATTCTCCATGACAACTTGTAACCAACATGCTAAACAGAGGCAAACATTCATAATTTATTTTTGGGAATGTAGGTTTAGTTTCTGCTGTGGGAACTCCTTCAGCCAATAGTCTTTAAGAAACCAGCCCACTTGGGTGTGGTCTCTTATACTCTAAATGCAGCCATAAACTTGCACATGCACTCTTTCTCTTCTGGTTGCTGGATACCATTCCTGTTTCCTGTTCCTGCAGATGACTGTGATCTGGGAGTATACTCCTAAATAAATAACTCTTTATGATACTCAATGCTGAGCTAGTGTTGGATTACTTTATAGTGTCCTTTTACATCTGGAACCCATGTGAATCCCAACTTCATGCTTACTCTGTGGATTGGTCTAAAAGGCCCAAAAGGTCATGGCCCAGAAGGTCTCCCACATCCACCCTCCTGGCTTAATTTTACCTACTAAGTGTTTTTTTTGTGTGTGTGTTTTTGCCAAACCCCACCACAGCAGAGCTACCATGTGGTGACTTGGCAATTTCCCAGGCTCATGCACACTTTTCCCCCTGCCTCTTTCCTGACTGTGCATGGTGACCTGTGCAACTTGTGGTTTCTGTTGCTTGCTTGTGAGTTCTGGGCTCCTTGCTCTGTGTTGACTTCATTGCTCTTAGCTTGTTAAGTAAAGCATATTTGTTAATATTTAACCAGGCTCCAATGCAAGGAACCAAAGCAGCACAGGACTGTTGTGCTGCTGGTTACTCCTCTCTACCACATGGCTGCAACCATAACACCTGCTGACCAATAAAGATTATTACACCTAAAACAATTTACTGAAATCTCATAACCAAGGTAACTATTTGATTAATAAATAAATCAATAAACTTGAAAGTTATATAATTGCAGACAATATTACCATACAATAATTTAATAACCTTTTTGCTCATACTATGGATAGTATTCTGCAAGGGTTGTATGATTTTTCTGATACATCAATTTATTGGATATTGGGGCTTAGCTTTGTTTTTTCATTTTATATCTTTAAGAAAATGGTTTGATAACAGAGCCAAGAATCAGTCACTTTTAAGGAATGATAGCATCTTTTCAAAATAAAAATGAACAGCTGACAGAAATAATACCATCAAAGATCAAAAGTTAGCAGAAAATCAACACCATTGAAAAATATAACATTAATTGACAGATAAAATTCAATTCAGGTCAAAGGGTACTGGGAAATTACCTGAAAGAATTTATACTGTTGAATTTGACAATCAAAATCCATTAAAAAGTTATGATAGGTTAGCAGATAGAGTATCTCTCCAGGAAAGCAATCTGTACACTATCCAAATAATGTCCAAGTATGAGATATTATCTTTAAAGGAAAAACTTCATACCTTGGAATCACATGTGCAGAATGAGGACCAGAGGGTAGGTGCATCAATGAGATCACTAGAAATCCATATAGGTCAAGAGATTCAGGCTTTATAAAAGTTAGTAGTAAAAATATTTGAAATGATTGAGGAAATTATTAGAGCTGATTAGCAGGGAGAGAAGGTACAAGGACAGGATTTAACATCACCAGTACATGTCAAAGTCAAAGATGACTTACCCAGGGTTTTAACTTCCTACCCTGAAATTACCTCTGAAAAAGCATCAAGTTCTAAATGCCCAAAATGGTCCATAGACTGTAGACAGAAACCTATAGGTATGAACGATCTAAAAGAAATTAAACAAGCAATAGTATCTTATGCCTTGCATTCACCATTTGCTAGGAAGAAGGTAAAGACATGGGCTTCCAGCAATAAGGCTACCTCACATTATTGGCTTCAGTTAGTTTTAGCAGTCCTGGGAAATGGGCCACAACTACTGTGGAAATGCTATTAGTGAGAAGAGGCAAAAATTTTAGACCAACAGGGAAAAGCAAAAGAAAAATTGAGACTTTTCAAGATTAAATTCTTGACAAAAACACATATACTTACACATAGGATCAAGATCTTTACAATAAACACATCTTATCCCTGTGCCACATATCCACATTAAATGCTTGGACAGGAATCAAGAACCAGACAAAATAATTGAATAATATATGAGGGATTAGCAGGGCCAAAGAGAAACCTTTTTTGACTTTTTGTAAAGATTAACTAAGACTGTGCAAATAGGAGTAACAGACACAGAAGTTATATGAGTTATTGAATATCTCGATTTTTAAAACACCAACTTAGAATGCAAAAAGATACTTGGGCCTTTAAAGGTTAGATCAGCACCAATGGATGAATGGATCCTGCAAACAATGAAAATTGAGACATTTGACTATAATCGTGAGGTTTGGGTAGGAGAAGCAATTTCCAAAGGTATGAGGAGAAATTAAGATGGAATATTTTAATTGTGTTAGAATAGGACATCTGAGAAGTCATTGTAGACAAGGACTTCCCAGAAATAATGTCTCTTCTGGGAATAACAAAAATAGAAAATCTCAACCTTCTGAATTATGTAGAAAATGTGGCAAAGGCCTACATTCAACCAATGAATGTAGATCAACAAAAGACAGACAAGGCAACCCCATATCATTGGGAAACTCCTTGGGGGGCCTCTCACTGGCCCCCTAATCAAACGTTGTCCAGTCATTCCCAGTCACTGTGGAGGATAAGTCTCACCAGCAAAATTAAAAATCCATTGCCTTGTGTTAAAATCATTCTGATCTGTATGATGGAATAAACATGGAGGATGAATCAAAAATTCCAATAGGAAATAGGAAGCATATATTTTGACAGACTTCTACAAATGATGTGTTTACCTCAGAATGGAAACTGGGAGATATGCTTCAGTGGGAAAGGGATTTAGCTCTTGCTAAATCTTCCACAAGAGAAGAAACGCTATGGATGTCATCAAAATTAATAAAATTTGATTTGATAAGGAAAATCTCTTGAGAAAGAGAAATGACAGCTCATGCACAGAGGTAACAACCATACAGCTGGTAAGGAAAACTCATAAGTCTGTGGCTAGGTTTCTGTTCTCATCTTTGCAGAAAAATACTCATCTTCAAAAATCTGAGAGACCTTGGGCATTTAGATTCCTATAGAAGAAAATATAGATATCAAGAAAGAATCTCACTCTTTCCATCTCTCTCTGTCATAGGAGAGGGGGCACCACCATGTCTGCACATCTGCAATATCTGCAATGGATGGTTGTTCGGAACTGCTCCAGTTTCCTTATCAAGAGGAATAAGCAGACATATAGCATGGAACCCAATAATCTGAAAGCCCACAACTCCTTCTGCTACAACAAGACAATGGGAGTGGAGCCTGTGGCCAATGGCAAAGGGGTCATGGTGGTCATGAAATGCAGATCTGGTCATCACAAACCAGCTACTTCTTACGTAAGGACCACCATCAACAAGAATGCACAGGCCACCCTGACCAGCATCAGGCACATGATCCAAAAGAACAAGTACCACTCCAATCTGTGCATGGTGGCCATCCACAGGGCCAGTGCCATCCTACAAAGCCAGAAGCCTGTGGTGGTGAAGAGGAAACGACCCATCCCAAGAGCTCCTGAGCCCTACACCCCAGAAGCAATAGTCTACTGACTTTTTCAAAAAAAAGAATCTCCAAAGAGAAATCTGTCTTATGATGCAATATCATCTGTATAGTAAAATTTGATTATCTGAATATAGATATGATCTTTTTAAGTATATATATCTACATACTTAAAAATCATATATATATATATTTAAAAAAATCAAAGCAGGCTTTGGAGTTTGACAATACCTATCTTTCTCTAAATATGAGCATGTTGTTAAACATAATCAGAGTTTCTATGTAATTTCAGGAGCCATCTGGTATGGGAAAAAAGAAGAAATAATTTAGGAAAATTTTTCTTTTCTACATACCTATTTTTGTCTCTATCATACGTTTTGTTGAATATATGTCTATATAAATAATGTTTAAGTTTTCCAAAATGAACAATGAATTTTTCTGCATCAAACTTTGAAGTTTCCAAAAACAAGATGGGGCCCCACAACAACAACTCCACCTGGTTGATATGATGTCATGATATAGATAGCGATACTTTAAAGCTGGTTTTGGGTACCAACTGCTCAAGATGCTTCCAACTTTGTTAGCTGAAATGGTAAACCTTCTTTCAATGTTCTGGCCAGATCTTCAAATAGGAACCTCATAAAAACCCTTTAGATTACCCAGAGTCTATTTGCAATTATACCATACAATAATCTTGATATTTATCCATTATTTTACTTTTACTGGATCCTATAGAAAGAATATTGTCCCAATGATAGCTGGAAGTAATTCTAGAAGACAATGTCCCTTCTCCCAACCAAGTTTGTCCTCAGGGTTAGCTACATCAATTAGTAGTTGATTATAACTAGTGTGGGGTTGGGGGTTGGCATGGAAATTATATAGGCCCAAAGATCTCTTTAGAAAAAAGAAGCAAAAGGAAAGTTGGATGGGATTAGAAGTAGTTTAGTGTGAATGAACTGACACTAATAATAATAGTGAGGAATAGAATGAGTACCTGTTAGCTATTACTTTTAGGCAATTTACATCGGCATAATGATAAAAATGCAAAATATATTGAATATGCTCCTATTTTTGTTTACAATATTTGTACACCTAGGAGAAGTTATTTTGTCATATTATATGCATGCATGCTTCTACCTCTGCTTAAGACATTTTGTATAGTGATACAATTTATAATATATTTAACAAATTGCACTATTCATTTCTACCTCTGATGAAGCTACTTATAGATTGGTTACATTTTCAGATCATTTTCAGTTGCTGTGCAGTTGTTAACAGATTGTTTAATATTCTAATATGAAGTCTTAAGCTTTAAGCTATATAGGTCTTAAGAATTATAGGTCAGTAGTCATACATGTTTGTCATACTTATAGTTAGACTAATCAAGTTCTTTAGATACATAGTGATTGTATTTTGCATAGATAAGTAACCACTAAGCACTTCAAAGAGCTATAGAATATGGCATTTAAATAACTTAGGATTCTGTTGATATGAGACACAATTGTTCCTGGCAGCACCTACCTGTTCCCTAGAGAATGTTGAGCACTGAAGACACTTCACTTGGAGCTTGTTTTCTTTTTGGCAAAACCAGTATTTTGGCAAGGAACTGCCCATGCATTGACCAGTGACAAAATGAATGGTGTCCAGACATCACAAGCAGGATATAAGTAAAAAGATTTTCAAACCTTGCCAAGAAAAGGTATGATGGTTCTGAAATTTTTCCTGCCTCTGAAAATGGTCTGTCTGTTATTCTAGGCCTTAGCCAAATTTGGTTGCTCCAATGTTGCAAATGAGACTTTGGGTGGTTGCCCATGTAGCCAGTTGTCTCTGCCACTTATATTACATTTTGGAAGTTGATTGATTGTACTTCTTATTTATTCAAGTAATATTATTTCCCTTTTCAAGTTTTTGATGGGATTGAAGACTAAATAGTTGTAGTTACTTTCCTCTCATGACTTGACCAAGCTATTGCTAATATAAAACTTAGACTCCTTAGGATAGAATAATAATGGAAACATTTAGCATATATTTTGAGCTTGATATTGTTTATGCTGGTTGTAATTCTAATTTTTGTACTTGATATTTGTTCTTACTGTATATAGTTTTATATTAGGCTTAGGACTCTCTTATTTAGACAAAAGGGGAGATGCTGTGAGAACTCATTCAGTCAATAGCCATTAAGATACCAGCCCCGTTGGGCATATATATTATAAATGTAGCCATAAATCTTGCATGTGCTCTCTCTCTCAGCTGCTGTATTCAGTTTCTGTTTTCCTTTCTTGCAGATGTTTGTGATCTGTGAGTCTACCCCTAAATAAATATCCCTTTATTATACTCAATACTGAGCTAGTGTCGAATTACTTTAAAACATCCATATTCAGTTTTCTAGGCTACTTCCTGCTGACTAGAGATGCTGGTACTCTTATGCCAACCCCCCAAAATTTACAATTATGGTAAAGTCCTTACTGGACTATTCTGTGAGCCTTTATCATTTCAGTCAGCAGCCTTGAGGCTGTTCTGGATGTAGAATTCAGAGGAAACTTCAGTAGAGTTGCTCTGAAATGTTGGATCATCTAGGCCATTTGTTCCCAATAGAGATTTTTCAAGAGTTCTTCCTTTATCAAATTTTATTCTTATTAGCCAAGAATGAATTCACAGACTTTCATTTCATGTGGAAACAAAATCAAACCTCTTCTCCAAAGTAATCTATCGACTTCAATTTTGAAGTCAAGGCATTTTCAAGATATATATTTTGTATCAGTCCAATAGCATTTATAATCAAATGTCTTTTAGCAGCTGTTGCTACTTCGCCAGCAATCAAACAATTCAAAAACAACACAATAACATACAGTATCCAGATTCTCTGTGTATTTTCCATTTTTATGTTGCTTTCTTTACTCTATTTCTTTTATTTTTATTTTTACATTTTTTTGAGACAGGGTTGCTCCTGTATATTTGGCTGTCCTGAATCTCACTATGTAGACCAGACTGGCCTCAAACTCACAGAGATCTACCTCCTTCTGCTTCCCAAGTGCTGCAATTAAAGGCATGTACTACCATGCCCAACTTCTTCATTTCTTTTTAAAAAACTTACCCTATCCTTTTTATTTTCCTTCTCAAGCCTATGTATCTTTTTAAACTCACTGTAAACTATTTAGAGATTTTTTTCTGTCTGTATCTTTCTTTACAATCTCTCTCTCTTTCTGACTACACATATCTTTAATTGTTAAGCAGTATGGCTAAAATGAAAGCTGCATCCTTGGGAGCTGGCTCTGCTTCATTCCTTAGTTTTCTGAGTCTAGCTTCATGGTGGAGGTATTGGCAGGAGACATATTCATTACCATAATTCTGGATAGTTTTGTAGGTCCAATGGTGTTTGAAGACCACTTATTTGTTCCTAGCTGCCCAGAACTGAAATAATCACACAGAAGCTGTATTAATTATAACACTGCTTGGCCTATAAGCTTGTGCATATTTCTAGCTTACTATTATCTCTTAAATTAACTCATTTCAATTGTTTTATATTTTACTATGAGGCTAATGGCTTACTGGCAATGTTCAAGCTCATGGATTGTGTCTTTTCATGGCATCTCCAGACTCCACCTCCTTTCTCCCAGCATTCAGTTTAGGTTTACCCCTAGTTCTGTTCTGCCCTGTTATAGGCTCAAAGCAGTTTCTTTATTGATTAACCAATAAAAGTAACACATATACAGAAGGTATTCCCACACCAGTGCACTACCAAGAAGCCTGATGTTGACTGCTCATAAACACCATTTAAGTGTTTGGTTCAGAGCCTCTCAGAAGAGCTACAAGGTTTTTGCTGCTAATGCTAATCAGGGAGTGTCTCTTAATGGAGCTGCACGTCTGCTCAACACCAGTAAACCGAGCCTACTGGAGACAAAATGATTAGTGTGCCTCTGCTCACTGCCAGCAAACAGAGCATATTGGAGTCAAGGCAGTTACCAAGAAGCTGAGCTTGATTCTGTTCTTCTTTGTCTAGAATATTTTTTAAAGCTCTCTAAGGTTTTATGTGGAAATTCTTGCCTCATGTTGGGTGCCATCTGCAGCTGGAGGATGTACTTTCTTTTCCTAGCTGCCCAGACCTGAATAATCACAGAAAAACTATATTAGTTACAGCACCATTTGGTCAATGATTTAAGTGTATTTCTAGTAAGCTCTTATATCTTAAATTAATATATTTCTATTAATCTATGTATCATCATAAGACTGTGGCTTACTGGTAATATTCTGGCTTCTTTCTCTGTCAGTGGCTACATTGCTTCTCCTTGACTCTGCCCACTATCTCTCTCTCTCTCTCTGCCTAGATTTCCAGCATGTCTATACTCTGCAAAGCCATTGGCCAAAACAGCTTGATTCATCAACCAATAAAATCAGCACTTATACAGAAAGACATGTCATGTCAGCCAGGAGGCAGATCCTTTCCCTGATTCTTAAGAGAATTTTTTGTGTATAAGGATATACATTTTCTTCTGCTATATGAACTGCCTAGACACTGTATGTTTGTTTGTGTGTATATATGTTTGTGTGTAAACATGTGTTACAGAAAATTGTGAAGTTAAGCAGTTTCTGTAAATATGTTTTCTTTGTATTTCATATTGGAGCTTGAAGTTCTGAGAGCAGACAGTTAGGACAGAAGGATGAATAGAAAGTGGTATTGAGTAAAACCATACTGAATCTTTTAAGAAAATGTAGAGTCAGCTGCAACTCTGACAAATGGCTGGCTACATTCTCATTGTAGGTGGGTGCCAAAACTAAGTACCTCCAATGAAAACTCCTGCAGGCTTATACTCTCCAGGTTTGTACAAAAATGAGGTAGTGTTTATATGAATCTGAGACTGCTCTTAATGCTCTTACATTGAGGTCATTGCTTTCCTCACCCTGGTAATGACTCTATTTCACATCTCAATGTGTGGTATCTTATACAAGTTTAGATACCTTCATTTTGACCAGGAGTCATAGACCCAGAAGTAAGATCAAACATCTGTAAGCTCAGCTGCCATCTCATATTAACAAAAGAAGCCAGCAGATTTGTGTCAAGGAATTTGAGCTAAAAACAGCTGCTGCTTAGTCTGCATAAAAATCATCACCATCATCTAAAATTCTCTCTGTTACCATTCTGAATGGAAACATTAAGAAAAATGGATTCTGAAAAGTAAAGTTAATTCTATGTCCCTATTGACACACTGCAAACCCAACAAGTAGAATTTTATATTCAAATTTAAGTACTATGTCACTTAAAAGTGAAGCAAACGACAAAATGTTTTATCTAAAATGATATGTATAAAATATGTATATTTATAATATGTATATATTCATTGTAGTTAAGGAAAGTTGTTCTTCACAAGTTACTAAGGAATTTAAAAGTATAATAATATGTGCTAATGCTCCACTCATAGGCAGAGACAGACTAAATGCATGAAGATAGCCATGGAAATACCCCCAGTTTTGTATATAAAAATAATAGTGTGCAAAAGAGCCATTTTATAAAGTAAACTGGAACCAACTTTTAGCCATTTAAATTTTAAAATTCTTCATCTCTATTCTTATATAAAAGTCAATCATTCTTAAGTCACAAAAATTGAATACAGGAAGTAAAGAAAATAAAAATTTTAGGTGTCTTACTTAGGGTTTCTATTGCTGTGATTAAAAGATCACAACCAAAAGGCAAGCTGAGAGGAAAGGTCTACTCCCACAACACTTTTCATCATCAAAGAATGTCAGGACAGTAACTCGAGCAGAGCAGGAGCATGGAGGCAGTAGCTGCTGATTAAGAGGTCATGGAATAGTGCTGCTTATAGCACTCAGAATGACCAGCTCAGGGATATCATAATCTACATAGGATAGGCCCTCTCCATCAATAACTAATTAAGAAAATGCCTAACAACCTGATCTTATGTAGGCATTTTCTCCATAGAGGTTACCTCATTTCAGATGACATGAGCTTGTGTCAAATTGATATAAAACTGTCCAGTACATTAGAATTGAGTATTTTTCTAAGCATGATATGAAAACCTGATATATAAAATTGACTAAATTAAGATCTTGACCATATTAATTTCAATTTTCACATAATTAAACTATCCTATATACAAAGCTGAAAACAAGAAACAATCCAGGAAGATAATGAAATAAACATGACAGATATAGTTAATCCACCCCAATGTTTTTTAAAAATGTGTTTGAAAATCAATGAGAAACAGATCATGAAGGATATATGTGATATTTCAGAAAAGATTTTAAAATCTCATTAAAATTTTAAAATCTACCATTAATAAAATAAATGAATGAAAACACAGAATTAAATATTTTCAGCAATCATATTTGCAACAGAAGTTAATGAGACTTGATTTGCATAATGTTATGAAAGTAAACTGAGTTAATCATCCATTAGTTGGGACTAAAGCAATGAAAATCATGTGAAGGGCAGGTAATGAGTTTGTATCAGAATTTAAATAAATAAGTAAAAGATCTGAAAGATGGTTCAGTGGAAAAAATGCTTGCTTCCAAGCCTGACTGCCTGGGTTTAATCTTCAGAAGCCACACAGTAGAAATAGAAAGCATTCATTACTACATACATGGGCATAAATGCCTACCTATATTAAACCAAAAAATTAGTACTTTAAAGTAAACAGCCTTTTGTCCAAGAAATTCTACAACCAATTAATGATATATTCCTCAAGTTGTTCATGAAAATTTTATTTACACTAGCAAAAGTTGAAAAACCTTAGCCAAAAATATTGTATATATAATAAATAAATAAAACTTTAAAAAAGAAAAACATTAGCATAATCAATAATTGAAATTTATAAACATATGCACATACATTCAATACTACTATGTGAAAGCCACATAAACTTTTATTTACTGACAATATTCACAGTAAATTGTGGAATGAAATAACTTAAAAGATCCTCCACAGACAAATATAGCTGTGCCATTTCACATGTGCCCATAAATACTCTGAGATAGTAAGATATAAACACAAAAGAGACTCTCTGGGAGAAAGACTGTCAAATGCTGTTGTTTTTTGACTTCTTTCAATTTTGTTCATTTTGACTTTTTTTAAACAATGAATATTTGTGATGTTTATAATGAGTCGAATTATTTTTATTTAAAGTAAAAATTTAGTTGTTCAGAAGGACATTTTAATACTTCATCCGGCCTATTTTCAAATCTTGGACACAATTTAGAGACTGGAAATTTCTCTATTGGGCCATTTACACCACCTTCTGGCTTAGTGTGCAGTCAGTTACTAAGACTTTCAAAAATATGACCCATCATGAACAACAAACATACAAAGGCAAGACAGAGTATCCAGCATCTGCCTTAGATGAGCATCAGAAATAGATTCTGGATTTCCTGTCACTCTTATGAAAAGTGAGATGGAAAGATTAGGGTTTAGCTTCAGACATCTGATACCAATTGAGCACAATCCATCTTCCAGCTCATTGTGGTTATTCCTCAGCTTGATTTTAGACTTAATCCCTTAAAAAGTTTCCAGAATTTTGTAGCTCTCCAATTTCAAGACATAAGTCTTTGTGAAAGCCAGATCTTGTCTGCTCTTGTTGCCTTTGCTTTTCCTGAAGGAACAGAGCATTCCTTCACATGTGGGATTATGTGGTTATTTATCATCTATCACCTTAAGCTTTCAGCAACAAATTCACCTAATATTTTGTAAGCATCTTAGACTTTCCTTGATGTTGTACACTGAAAGATTTTTAAAACAGTTTTTTAAATTTGAAAATCATAAAATGTAATAACCAACATTGTTGAAATAGTAAAAGTGACTTTTATCTCTTTCACCCTCATAACACAACATAACCCTTATAGTATTATCTACAAACTAAAGATAATTAAGTATAGATCTCATCACTAGTAGTGGGAAGGTAAGAGTCTCAAGATCAATATTAAGGGTTTCACTAAGCCTGCAGGCAGAAAGCTATCCCCTTTCTCTGTGAGGTCCCTGGCCAGCAAGGGGCCCTGATCCTGTACCAGAAGATCCACCAGAGGG